>JAVYIG010003341.1:0-200544 GCA_035222895.1 Strongylocentrotus droebachiensis
ACCAATACTTACATGCTATATGATCAACTTTTCTGATCCATTCCACATCTTTTCTTTCACAATGCAATCGCATTACCAGAACTCACCATTATCTTTAAACTGAGTACATATTGCCATGACAAATGTATAAATAATAACTATCACAGATAAGTGCCCTTCGAATTTTTAGTAATCTTTTTACCCAGTTATTATTAAATAATTCCTGCAATTGTATTCATAACCAATTTAAATGTTTATTTTTGTTTTGCAAAAACACTTGCAATGGTATAACCTCAAACGCTGTGTAAAACACATCAACCATTGTTCTGGTTGATTCAAAGTCTCACCGTCTCGTCTGTGGTGAATAGCGCTACAATGTCAATATCAAACTTTGCAAACTTATTGTCCAAAATTCCAGATGGCCTTGATTGCTTTCATACCTGCTCAATCTAGCAAAACGTGGGCTTCAACTCGTTATTTGTTATTAAACTACCAGTCTGTCATGTATTAAAGGGATCCGGTAACTTTGTCTCAGATTCTGAAACAAAATCCTGGATTTAGCTCATGCTGCAATGATAATTATAAACCTTTAGGTCAGTCAGGAGCTCCATGAATTTTACAAGCCAATCGCCTGTCCGATTATCAAGATATTTATGATTGGAATTACAAATTTTAAAAACCGTTTGCCCAACGGTTTTCATAACACTACAGTCTATTGGGGAAAACGAGTATGGTAAAACCGGTCATTCAAAGATTTTGTACTTTTTTGAGGCACTTCTTGATCATTTTGAAACGTGATTTTGTTAGGGCTTCAATATTACACCATATCACAGACACTAATAACACGTAGGGTCGCGTATCTACGATTTAACATTGTTAAACAATCCCTTTAATGGCAAAATCGCCAAAGACATCTTTCTTCAAATGAACGTAACAATAGAAAGGTCACTACAGTTCAGTGACTGACAAAGCATTTTTTAATTACAGGTATTTATTATATAAAGGTCAAATGAGAACAGAGATATGAAAACATAGATGTATAGAGAGAGAAAGAGAGAGTTTAAAATATAACGTATCTGAACAACTTTGTCGAAAGTCTTAATAGAAGAACATTCGAAATAGATTTAATGAAGTGGTTACAAATCTTAACCAGCTAGAACAAGCATCATAAAAGAAGAAAAAGACGAATAAAGCGGAGAGACGAAATGAAATACAGTCTGTTATCAAGTTTGCTAATTCGTGGATGGAGAGAGTGACTTTCCATGTTGTTGAGCCAAGTTAATCCTGAATATTTTTCCCCCGGGAAATTCTGTTGAGTCCGTATCTCCACCCATCCCAACTCCCCGATTGGACCTTCCTTCCACAATGCGGTCCTGTATACTTTGTGCGCATCATGATGACAATTGTGACAGCATTATCCATAACAAATCTATGACACCATAATCTGTCAACGCAGTAGGTATACAAGCAATACTTCTAGACCCAACATTTAAGGTAGGCAAACTGATAAATGAACGTATTCACGTAGATATGTTAAAACACATCCGTGTTGTCGTTGTTATTGTTTTTTTGTTGTTGTTTCGTACATTTTGTTATCATCGCAACTATATTTAGTTTTATTGATTCCATCACGCGTATGATATGATATGATACAGTAGGCCTTTCTCCGTGTTTATATTTTGGCCGTGTCCCGCGCCTCTTTTTCGTTCGATTTCGTTGACAGTTTTCCTTGATTTTGTTTCCATGTTTTCAAATAAAGGCTAACATATCGGCTGCCTAGCAGAGCCAGGGTAATAGTTGGAGCGCCTTGAGCACCATGCATGGTGGATATGTGCGCTATATAAATATCCAATATTATTATTATTTTAAATATTAACGTGTAACCATGATTAAATTGTGCACATTAGCAAACAGCGTAATTTCATATTGATATCTCCACACGCCTACGTACAATTCGACGAGCCGTGTTGCACCCACGTACATCAGCACTGAACGCGATGCGCTCGATAGAGCTTCACGCACACCAGCCCTGAAGTGCGATACCCCGGTTGGGACAGGAATATATATGGAGCATATCTGTATATCCACATCGGAATACTCGTGTGAGTCACGTGCTTTCAGAAACAGGCCTAATTATTTATGAATATGCCAGTATATCTTCAAAATATTCCAGTAGATTAGAACAATACAGCTTGTTAGTCAAACTCAAAATTAGCAGCAGAATGTTGCTTACGGTTGCCAGCAAACCATACATGCATCGTGCAAAGTATGACCATACGTAAGAATACTGAAAAGTCACCATTGATCTCGACGAATTGAAATAACTTGTTGTCACTCAGAAGGCATTGTGTGTTTGAATTTGTTGGTTATACATGTACATGAAATTGCATCTCAATTTTGACAAACAATAATCATAATAGTCTTCTTGTACATACCAAATGTGTTAACAATAAACATGTTTGACATAGGCCCACTAGTTCCATAACCGCACCTGTGATGTGTTGAAGACAAGGTGAGGGCAGTGTAAATGATATGTTTGCTAATACAATGATTGGTAGACCCTCTTTACAACTTCTTTCAATGTTTTTATGCCATATAGATCCATGGAAACATTATTTCATTTACGGAGAGGGGAAGATATAAGTGGGGGTTTTATACAAATGTTGTCGCGAAAAACCAGCAGCACAACACACATATTGACAACACGGTTTTTCAATGTCAGATTCATCATTCTTCTACCTGGTAGTGAAGACAACAATTGCAAAAATAGGGAATGCAAGTTAAGATTACTTATTGAACAAAGGAATAGTTGATAGATAGATATGATATTCATATACACATTGGAAAGTATTTTGAGGGTAGTGCACGGCATCCACGTTAAAACTGTTGCCTAAATATATAGGAATAGGATAGGGGTGGCTGCTATGTGCTTGTTTAAACTAAAATTGTCACCTTTGGCTAAAAATTATGAAAGAAAGCCAACAATCTTGACTGTTTATCTTTTGACCGAATATTCATTATCTGAAAAAGACCCTCCGATTGATATAATTGTTATCATAAGTTAGAAGTAATTACTGATTAATATACATTTGATTGTTGGAAATTACACACATATGTATTGCACAATGAAACATAAAAGTGAGATCTACTGAGGATTTGGTGTTCTAAACACTGCCAATATTTATTTCACACAAGAAGACAAACAATGTAGAATAACAAACATATGATTAGCCATTAATTAAGTTGTTGATGTGACCTTCATGGTTGTTAGACCTTTGAATTTTGTGAATACCACATATTTGTATTTGAATAAAGTGTACACATAAAAGCGTCAATTTACATGCAGTTTGACTTTTAAGTTTGAATGTGGGTGTACATAGATGGCTAATTATCTAGGTTTTGATATTTAAACATATTTAATGGTATAGCAAAAACACTGTAGGTAGGTCTCTTCATTTACTATAAAGATAACCAACATATGGAAACACTAAACTGATGGAATACATGTATCTTTAGAAAGGGGAGGTACCAAGATACTTCGAGAACAGAACACCGACAAATAGTGAACACAAAGTAGAACAAATTATATTCTAATAATTAGAACCACTACATAGTGAATTCGTTAGTAAGGATCATCTTCGAAATTGTTTCTACCTTTTAATTGATAATGATGTGCCTTTTTAACATTATGTTTTGATGCATTAACCCTGTCGTTTTTCTTATTGTCTTTGCAACAATTCCCCATGAATTTGTGATTTCCTTTTGCATCGAACCCGATGTGGTTTTCAGCACAATCTCATTCATGTAATACATCAGTGTCAACTTCCGTGATGTATTCAGCTTGATGCCACAGTAACATATATAAACTTTAAGTGTGAGCGGGGATAGGGAGTAATCTTTGGCGACATTTTTATAAATATTGCCCCCATTTCCTTTAGATAAGGGACATATGCGAACCATCGGGATGAACAATAATTTGTTTTGGGGGTAGGGGATGGAGGTAAAATATGTTGTCATAGAACTTATAGTAAGTATTTTCTACTCATTAGTGACAAAGACACATGGTAGTTGTAAATAGGACACTGTTTAGCTCTTGAAAGAGACACATTTTCAGTTTAGTGCATTGCCTAGATCTAAGGGCACATGTTCATAAAACTGACTAGGCCTTATTGGCAACTAAAATGTTCTAGATATCAAATAAGCTCTACTAGGTAATATTTATCCATAACACTTTACACAATTTTATTTTGCAACCCCTGCCCTATTTATACAGCCTAGGTGATATCTAAATGGTCCCTGTGTCAACTAAAACTAAGTTAGATGTCACTGATAAAAAAAAATGGTATTCATTAATGTAAGTTTGGAACTAAATCTTCTTTCCAACTTAGAGTTGATGTGAAATGTAAAGTACTTAATTTAGTGGCCGCTGCCACAATGTCAACAATAGTGGGTTGTTGTATTGACATCTTGGTTAGTAATTTACTAAATGTAGGTGTGTCCAGAAAGTAAGAAAGCTCCACATATCTTTGCTTGAGGTTCAGGAGTTTATTATTGTAGCTAAAAGTGCAACTTACCACTCTCACATGTACAGTACATAAAACAGTATATGGGGTTGAATGTGTACATAGCTAATTACTCGTTTATACATCACACACTCTGTGTGCCAAGAGTATTGAAGAGTGCTTTCTGAATGGTTGATTCATAATGAATATATGCATGAATGTTTTTTTAATGAGCACATACATTATTTTCAACTTATGAGTGCTGTATAACTTCAGCTCATAACATTACAATTATATGGCAACTAGTAATAACATCACCGGCTGTACTTATATGACAAATAAAACAAGATAGACATAGTGACATTCGAAGTTAAGAGCACAAGTATCAACATTAGAGTAGGGATTATAATAAAGAGTTATTTAAAGATCTTGTGTATTCGACCCCATTGTAATGTATAAGTTGTATTGAATATTGCTGCATGTACAACACAAATAGAGGGATAGAATACATAAATAGCTGGGTAATGGAAAAACCAGTGAGATGGAGAGAGAGACAGACAACAGGGAGAGGAAATCAATTAAGATTTAAAAAAAGGCAAGATGAGAAATTACGTTAATACATATAATTAAATTAGATCAAAGCATGTTTTATAAGAGATACATGTAATAGAACAATTTCGCAATGCATTGAAATGTTTGAATGTTTGCCAAGCGACAAACCATCACATCGACCCGCTACAACGAACGGCATGCCAATAGCCAGAACGCAAAACGCACACACTGCCCCCTGGTAGATCGGACAAACATTATTCGTTGCCCAACCCAACAACACGCAATGCATGCACTGTGCACTCTGACTACCGAAACACCACCCACCCTAACAGGCGAATGCAATAACCTTGCACTTGACAAAGACGTATGCATTAAATCAAATCGAATACACTACGAAAATGGCCCATTGAATAAAACCCATCAAAACCAGCGTTATCACAATACCATTGAAATTAACAACAGGTGACTCAACGTAAATACGATTATATATGTAAAGCGCTGAGAGAAATCAGCTATATAAAAGCGGAAAATTATTATTATAAAATCCTTTTTATGTATTGTCTCTTGAAAACGTTCTGAGAGCATGCAAATTTTAGAGGTCAGGAGGTCGTAGAATTGGTATAGATTGTCATGGAAAGGGAAGAGAGAGGGTACATTTCAGGAAAACAGGATCCCGCAGACACGTTTAGCGATGCAGAATAGCTAAGTGCTATCTATAATCCACAGGAAATGTATTATAATATCGGCTGACTTATCTTACAATCCTCATTTATAAATCATGATTTATTTTGTTATAGATATCTTCTCAATCGAAAAGAATATAAATAAACTATCTTTGTCTTTCTTTCTAAAAATAATAATATTATTTCAATATTCCCCCTCCCCCTCCTCCAACAAAGATTGAAAAAAAGTAATATATACATCATTCAACATTTTGCAAAGTGCATTTATGAATGTGCAAATTTGCTAGCGACACATAACTAAGAGACCCGATAGTGTTATTGTCGTACACTTCAAATTTAAAACGGTAATAATAATTTTTACGAGTGCATATAAAAGAACACTTGAAAGTGAGGTCAAATAACAAGCAAAACATAAAAACCTATATTAATTAACCCTTTTCAGATAGAATAAGATGAAACTTTATCATATCATACCTTGGATTTCTTAAATCTAGAATATATAAGTATATATTGTATATAAAACAAGGCTGTTACTTCCAAGTTTTTAGCCTAAAATTAAATAAAAGAACTACAACAACTAACAAGTAATTATACGTTTTTCAAAATATATTGAAAACAAATTGGTAACATATTAAAGGTATTACAAAGTTTTGGGAATATTTCATCAGGATTGGATCATGAAATTTAAAATTTGCATTACTATTGTGAAACATAGTGTTAGAACACCCAACTCTAAAAAAATTGGGCTCTAAAAAGCTTTTGATTTGGAGTAATTAAAATTTTAAAAAATAAAAAAAATTACCGGTACTCCCGGTAAATTTGGTATAGCTCCCTCTCAGTTCGAAAATGTACATGTCATCTGAACAGCATAACACATATATAGCACTATTGTCAAAGTGTAATAATTAACATGTTTTGACACCAAATCATATTACCAGACTTAAACAATATATATAATCATGAAGATAATTATTTTAAAGTCGAGTTGCCTTAGTGTAAGATTTTTATACTGTCTCCCAAATTTGAAGAAAAAAAACACTTGTCTGTAGACTGTAATCGCAATATATAATTTTATAATCGATCGGACCGCCGCCATCTTTACTGTACTTACGTACGTTAGTCTATGTATTTCCTTTGCGGGCCGGAATATTCTGTGTTGTTCTCTTCAACTCATTTTTCCATTTCCCTCTCTTAATCGTTTCTGTGTTTTCAACTTTGAAATGCATTTGTTATTGCTCGACTTTGATAATATTGTTGTTCGCCAGCTCTGTGAACGAACGCACATATTGCCTGTATTTTGGTCAAGTCAAGTGGTCGTGATGAACTGCAATGATCTGCGTGTGTATTAGGCCTGCGTATAGTACATGTTACGTGTGTAGGCTAGGCCTACGTGTATTGCGTTGTGCCGGATTGGCCTGAAGAATTTCCGAGCACATTTTTTTTAGGGATAATCTCAAAATACTCCCCAAAGTCGTTGTACAGGGACAGTTTGGGTAATCATTTATAGACAGAACGTAACATTATTTATTTTGCATTTCTTTATTAAAAGTAAAGAAGACACGTTTAATCTTACAAACGAAGATAAATCAATAATAAGGTTGACTAGACGTTTTCCCGAACATTCGATCATGTGTATAAATCTACTGAACATGCTTATTTTGAGGTCATCCCTTAGTAACTTTACGGGTACGCTGTTTATTCAGCCAAATGACCTCTGGTAGAGGTCATAGAGGTCAGTAATTGCTACACGTGTTATGGGCTAATCTCTCTCCGTATAATTGAATTATATCCTTCGCCTCATGACCATGCACCAACTACTGTAGTAGGTGCATACTTCTTGATGTAACATTGCATTGACTAGGTCCATGTTATAACGCTCTCTCTTGATATTCTCTCTCTCACTCTCTCTTTCTCTCTTTCTCTCTCTCTGTCGCTTCTATATCCCTCTCATCTCCCCCTCTCTCTCTCTTTTGTATACCTCTCTATCCCTTCTTTCCTTTCTCTTTATCTCTCTCTTCTCTCTCGCTATCTTTATTTCTCCCATTTTCTTTCCCTCTATCTTTATTTCTCTACCCCATACCATTCTACCCTTTCTCTATTTATTTCTCTTTTGATGTATATTGTATATTTATCTGTCTCTCTCTCTCCCTCTCATCGCATCACCTCGTTCATCCCCTTCTGTATCATATTTCTATATCCATATCACTTGTTAGTCTGTCTCTCTGTCGGTCTGTGACCGTCTGTCTGATGATTGTCTCTCTTTCTTTATCATACACACATCTCTCTCTCTCACTTTCACCATAGTAGGTCCATGATATCACCCCTTCCACTTTCTTTCGCTCCAACTTTCTCTCTCTCTCTAGAAGTTCTCATTCGCGTGATATAGGACCATATTATTTTTGTTTAGGGTTATGTATCTCTCTTTAAAAAAAAGAGTGAATTTTCACTCTATTTTCACTTTCTTGGGAGTGACGTCCGTGATCACTTGTTTAGGAGTGAAAATCGATTGATTTTAGAGTGCTCTCTAAGAAGAAAAGAGTGAATGTTCACTCTATTTTCACTACATTTTCACTCTCCAGAGGAGTGACGTCCGTGATCACTCGATTTTGTTTAGAGAGTATAGATGAGGATGATATAAATATATGACAAAGATAATAATAATCACAATAACGAGAGAAGTTCTCATTCACGTGATAGGACAGAAGTTTTTGGTTGGAGTTTATGACAAGAATAATAATAATCACAAAGACGATAAGAGTTCTCATTTGCGTGATAGGACCATATTTCTTTTGTCGCGGTTATGTAAATGAGGGTGATATAAATATATTACAAAGATAATAATTATCAGAAATGCGAGAGAACTTCTCATTCACGTGATAGGACAGTAGTTTTTGGTTGGAGTTTATGAAAAGGATAATAATAATCAAAAAGATGATAGAAGTTCTCATTCGCGTAATAGGACCATATTTCTTTTGTCGGGGTTATTCAAATGAGGGTAATATAAATATATGACAAAGATAATAATTATCACAAATGCGAGAGAACTTATTATTCACGTGATAGGACAGTAGTTTTTGGGTGGAGTTTATGACAAGAATAATAATAATCACAAATACGATAGAAACTCTCATTCACGTGATAGGACAGTAGTTTTTAGTTGGAGTTTATGACAAGGATAATAATAATCACAAAGACGATAGAAGTTCTCATTCGTGTGATATATAGGACCATATTTCTTTTGTCGGGGTTATGTAAATGAGGGTGATATAAATATATGACAAGAATAATAATAATCACAAAAACGATAGAAGTCCTCATTCGCGTGATGGGACCATATTTCTTTTGTCGGGGTTATTCAAAATAATGAGGGTGATATAAATATATGACAAAGATAATAATTATCACAAATGCGAGAGAACTTCTCATTCACGTGATAGGACAGTAGTTTTTGGTTGGAGTTTATGACAAGAATAGTAATAATCACAAAGACGATAGAAGTTCTCATTCGTGTGAAAGGACCATATTTCTTTTGTCGGGGTTATGTAAATGAGGGTGATATAAATAATATATGACAAAGATAATAATTATCACAAATGCGAGAGAACTTCTCATTCACGTGATAGGACAGTAGTTTTTGGTTGGAGTTTATGACAAGAATAATAATAATCACAAAGACGATAGAAGTTCTCATTCGTGTGATATATAGGACCATATTTCTTTTGTCGGGGTTATGTAAATGAGGGTGATATAAATATATCACAAGAATAATAATAATCACAAAAACGATAGAAGTTCTCATTCGTGTGATATATAGGACCATATTTCTTTTGTCGGGGTTATGTAAATGAGGGTGATATAAATATATGACAAGAATAATAATAATCACAAAAACGATAGAAGTCCTCATTCGCGTTATGGGACCATATTTCTTTTGTCGGGGTTATTCAAAATAATGAGGGTGATATAAATATATGACAACCATAATAATAATCACAAACACGATAGAAGTCCTCTTTCGCGTGATAGGACCATATTTCTTTTTTCTCGGGGTTATGTAAATGAGGGTGATATAAATATATGACAAAGATAATAATTATCACAAATGCGAGAGAACTTCTCATTCACGTGATAGGACAGTAGTTTTTGGTTGGAGTTTATGACAAGAATAGTAATAATCACGAAGACGATAGAAGTTATCATTCGCGTGATAGGACCATATTTCTTTTGTCGGGGTTATGTAAATGAGGGTAATATAAATAATTATGTGACAAGAATAATAATAATCACAAAAACGATCGAAGTCCTCATTCGCGTGATGGGACCATATTTCTTTTGTCGGGGTTATTCAAAATAATGAGGGTGATATAAATATATGACAAAGATAATAATTATCACAAATGCGAGAGAACTTATTATTCACGTGATAGGACAGTAGTTTTTGGGTGGAGTTTATGACAAGAATAATAATAATCACAAAATCGATAGAAGTCCTCATTCGCGTGATAGGACAATATTTCTTTTGTCGGGGTTATTCAAAATAATGAGGGTGATATAAATATATGACAAAGATAATAATTATAACAAATGCGAGAGAACTTCTCATTCACGTGATAGGACAGTAGTTTTTGGTAGGAGTTTATGACAAGAATAATAATAATCACAAAGACGATAGAAGTTCTCAATCGCGTGATATAGGACCATATTTCTTTTGTCGGGGTTATGTAAATGAGGGTGATATAAATATAATGACAACCATAATAATAATCACAAAGACGATAGAAGTCCTCTTTCGCGTGATAGGACCATATTTCTTTTTTCTCGGGGTTATGTAAATGAGGGTGATATAAATATATGATAAAGATAATAATTATCACATATGCGAGAGAACTTCTCATTCACGTGATAGGACAGTAGTTTTGTGTTGGATTTTATGACAAGGATAATAATAATCATAAAAATGATAGAAGTTCTCATTCGCGTAATAGGACCATATTTTTTGGTTGTGGTTCATGTAAATGAGTATGATAATACAGTATGTTTTTGAGGATAATAATAATCGTAAAAACGATAGAAGTTCTCATTCACGCGATAGGACCACTGTTGGGGTGTATGTAAATGAGGATGATATAAATATATATGACAAAGATAATAATAATCACAAAGACGATAGAAGTTTTCATTCACGTGAAAGGACCATAGTTTTTTGATCGGGTTATAATGTAGATGAGGATGAAAGAAAATAATAATCATAAAAACAAGTCAAACATTCAGTGCAGAGGTTAGCACAGGCGAAGAGAGGGTGCAAGAGGAAGGGAAAGAGGGAACAAGAGAGAGAGAGAGAGAGTGACAGAGAGAGAGCCTGGATCTATATTTCGGAGATATAGAGAGGGTCCATGTGGTGAAAATGATTATTTTCGAAACTTCCAAGGGTATGATGAACATTACAACGAACTTCTGTAGGAAAGAGAGAGAGAGAGAGAGAGAGAGAGCGGTATCTGGATAGACATATTTATTGTATTTCTTTCATGTTTATCTGAACGATTATGTGGTCATTCATTTTCAAATTGCTTTCTTTCTGATATTCTTTTCTGAATGCATTTCACGGACATAACAATTGGAAAAAATGATAAGACTTCATGTATCCCGTAGGCCTACTTGAATTGTTTGTTATAAATGTATATCAAAAAGACTGATCAGTCGAAGCTGAGACTAGATTGAGACGGTTGCGGAGGAGGGTGTACGGGTACGTCAAACCATAGGTTTACATTGTGGTCAAACTCACTCTGCAAGGAGATTATAACTCCCTTGATTTGTGCGATACAATCCTGAACGGTACTTGCTCTCACACAAACGCACACAGATGCTGGTACCATGGAGCTATAAAAGAGACCATGGACCGAAGCCATGCGAATACAGTCGCCTTCCCGGTGTGGAGCGGGGTCAGCGCGGTGTCGAAATTGCTGTTGTCTTTTGTCCATGCGGCTTGCGCCGAGCGGGGCGAATGTGACACAGTTTCAATATCGATTATACCATGAACCATTTACAACAGTAGATGGCGCTAGTATACAACAACATGAGCCGGTTTAAATACAGGCAGCTTGGAACTAATAATTGATTTATTAATTACTGTTTAATTCACTAAAAAAAAAAAAAAGTATTTCAGCGGTGGAGATTGGTTAAAGATATTCTTATAGCATCTTGTTATAACATCAAAGAGTTTCAGATGAATTAAATATTTTTACCAACACTTTGTAATACCTTTAATAATATATTAGATAATACGAAAACATAATGTCTTGCCCAAAACAGTTGTCCAATAGCAAAACAAAGTTATCAAAAATCAATATCCAATCCATTACCCTAATTGTATAGTTACTTTTTTTTATGTCAAAACCCAGATTATTTCCCGTTAAATGAACATCACTTCATGATATTTTCAAATGTCTCCTCTCATGAAAACTTCAAATGCGAATGGACCGGACAATTGATCTCCTCGAGTTTTTAAAGGGTTTGTAGTACAAAAAAAATCGCAACGACTCAGCCAGCCGCTGAATAAGAGGAGGGGGGGGGGGGGGGGGGGGGGGGCTCGAAATTTGAAAATTTGAAATTTTGCTCCGTAGGAGGGAAGGGTAAGGTCATCTTTTTGAGGTCAGCCGTTGGTATAATTTTTTTTTGTTTGTTTTATAATTAAAAAAAAAATAAAAAAAAATACACACATACAAAATACCAAGGGGGAGGGTTCAACCCCCAAATTCCCCTTCCCTTCGTACGCGCCTGCCCTGGACAATCACCCCCGGTCAATAACTAGCGGGAAATTACCAAATTAACCCCAAGGATAATTACTCCTGGAAAATTACCCCTCAAGGACAATCAACCCTTCAAGGACTACTACTTCCCGGAAAATGAACCCCTAGGACAATTATGGAATGGGGTTTCCATCATATCCAATGCGTTGCCGACCCGTTACTCGGGACTGCAGTATGTACAAATATATTTTTCTCTCTATTAATCTGTCTAATTGTTCTTTCTTATAATCTTTTACATTCTTTTCTATTTCTCTTTTATGTTTTCCTTTTGCTCTTTTTTCACCAATTTTTTTTTAAAGACAACGATAAAACAAAGGGGGGAGGGGCGCTTATTCGGATGCTCCTGGATCCGCCACTAATGAATAAGTTATTGCAGTCTATATTGATCTTTTCCTTCCTTAAATGTTTCGTTGAACGATGCATTTCTACATGACCTAACAATTATTTTGTCTTTATAAACCGAATAGCAAATCAGTGTAGGCATGGCAAAAGTTGGAGAAGGAAAGGTCGAAATGGAGATCATATGCAAGCAAATCCGTAATTATTTCCTTTTTACGAAAAACAACTATTAAACAAATTAAACAAATTATACAAAAAAGAAAAGTAAAAGAAAAATGGAAACAAATTACAAATCTTTGAACCAGCTAAGCAATACACGAAGTAGAAACGAGAACAAATCAAGGAGAAGACGAAGAAGAAGAAAAAGGGGGAAATGGGGGAATAGTAATAATAATCATCCTCATCATCCTTATCATTAAAATATCTATGATGATGATAATAATAGTAATAATAATAATAATAATAATGGTAACGGTACTTATAATGACAGTAATATTAACAAGGGTACGGTTTTTTAAGAACTTTAAGATAACCTTTTTCATAATTTGATTCCTTACTTTATATCTTATTACTGATTTAACATGTTTATGATGTATTTATTCAAAATAGGTTTTTTATGGTTCTAGATATTTAAATATACCTCAGCGTGTGTGCAATATGATAAATAATATAATGTGTACATGTAATTTATTATAGTAATTGTCCTATTACAGTTTTCTTTTTATTGCCGTCTGCTTTTAAAGTTACAGTCCATTATAATTATTAGTTAGTTCGCATAGTATTAATAAATGAGGTGACATTTGATTTCCTTCGTCATAAATATATAATACCATTTAATGTAAGGTAAAAGTTTTTCGAATTTGTTCGTTACAGGCTGTGCAATAGTTCATTATCATCATTTACAATTGTAGCCGAAAGAGAATATTTATACTGTCTATTTGTAATTTTCCTTATCCACTCTGCTACCAACGATCTTCAGTACCAGTTCGTAAGTATGCAAGTTACATCTGATTATGAATACGTTTTATAAATTTCGAGGATTTCTCATCGGTTCTTGTTTTGTATTATCATTTGTGCCTTAGTACAAACTATAC
This sequence comes from Strongylocentrotus droebachiensis, assembly GCA_035222895.1. Lineage (NCBI taxonomy): Eukaryota > Metazoa > Echinodermata > Echinoidea > Camarodonta > Strongylocentrotidae > Strongylocentrotus > Strongylocentrotus droebachiensis. The sequence continues at coordinate 13,956 of JAVYIG010003341.1, forward strand.
ACAAGTACTAAAGCTCATAACTTTAGAATGCTTTGTTATAGTATAACAGGTCCAACATGAGGATGTCAAATACTAACCGTCTGTTTTGTTTAATATTCACATTTTATATTTTGTATGAGGTCACTGAATGTATATGTATTTGATGATTTATTTATTTCACTCTAATATAACGACCTTGTAGCGCTTAGGAAAGAAGGGATATTCGTGCATAATGACACAAATAAGTTTCGTAAACCATTATAAACATACATGCCAGGTAAAAATAAAGGCATGGAATTTTGATCAAGGCTTTCAACTGATGATCTCCTACTCCCCCATGACTTTTTGTCATTTTCTTGATTTATTCACTGCTTTCACCGATCTTCGTTCACAGCTCGTAAGTATGCAAATTAGATCTAATTATGAATATGTTTCATAAGCGTTGAGGATTTCTCTTCGGCATTACTTTTTAATTATTTTGTGTGCATTAGTCCAAACATTGGAATAAGCAAACGTTTATTAATGTATTCAAGCTCATAGCTATACAATGCTTGGGTATCGTATACATCTTATTTCCTTGTATTCATATGTCAAACTTCTTTGCAAAGTTACAAAGAGTTTATCATTCAAGGATATGTTTATGAACCGAAAGGTTTATCATAACAAGGAAATGTAGAATTGACAAATACCTTAAATTGTTTATTTGATTTATAATCTCGATTTTGCAATTTAAGGTATGATTGTTATGTGTATGAGATTGAATCTTTTTACTTTGATGGATATTTCTTATAGTTCTTCTATTCGGTCGGTGTCGGTGGTATATAATGATTATAATGAAGATAAATGCCTGTATAATGTATTGCTCCACCATAAGTATAACAAAATGTACCAACATATGTAAACGTAACACAAAATCAGATATCAAAGAATTCTTGTTAACACAAATATTAATAGCTTGACGTTTAACCCAACTTAAAGGTATGCACATTTATATAGTACCTCGTTTATCGAATTATTTTGCATGCATTTTCAGGTAACATAGTTTAGTGCAAATAATGTTCAAGTTTGATAATTCAAACGGGGGGGGGGGGGGAAGGGGACATAACGCCTCGATCATGCCTCCACACTTTTTGAGGCACCTCGAATCGCCCCTTTTTCTTTCTGATAAGCGACATGTTCCCTTCTTATAAGAGACAGTTTTCAAATCCGATAGGGCCACTCTTACTTTGAAATCTTGTACTCACATTATCAAAGGGTCATTGTGTTTGTTTATATATAATGGCAGGAAACTGAAAGAGGCCAACTCAGTATTTCGGATAGGCAGATTTTTATTTTGTAAGCAACATATTTATTTATAGTTAACAATTAACTGCCGGGTTACCTTAATTAGCTTGCGTATCTGTTAGTTTTCAATAATGAATGCTTATACATGTTAAATGAGTCTATGATTGTCGATTTCCTTATTGATTTTCAGTGTATTCACGTTTCCCTACATTTAATCTGAACAAATAAACGGGTTCACCACCTACATTCAGGCAACAGCCGGGTCATTGATGTGCTCCATTAGCGTCACAACTGCGATAACCCCAACAATTTACACTGCGAGCTGTATATGTGAATGTATGCATGTCAAACTCCAGATTAATTTTTGTTAAATAATCTTTTCGTGACATAATCAAAATATATCTTCTTTCTTCAAAGCTTCAAAGGTGACTGGACCTAATGGTTTATCTCCCCGAGTTCTAAAAGAATATATCCACTATATTGTCAATTTTTTTAATTTTTTTTATAAATATTTCTTTAAGTACGGGTACAGTACCTAGTCCAAGGTGTATTGAACATGATTAAACTGTGCACTTTTTTAAATATTTGTGCATAGTAACTAGAAATGTTAATGTACAACAATTTGTATGACAATTTTGCAAAACAGCTTTATTTTCGTAAGAATTACGTGTGTAATATTTGTTTCTTCTATTCTACGAGAATTTGAAAAAAATACATTTTATGATGGAGTCTTATTTGACCTTTAAAAAGCATTTGACACCATTATCTATCATGTTCTTCATAACAAAATAACACTTGTATGGAATAATAGGCTTACCCTTTTAATAGTTCCATAATTGAATAGAAAACAGTTTGTGGTGATCGGCGCCCCTGAACGCTCCCAAGTTTTAGCGATTCAGAACCGTCAATATAGTCATGTTGAGGGATAGACACTGTAACCTGTGCCTTAAAAATTGCACAGATCCTGCTTTATTTCGTGGTAATTCAGTTCTCTCTATCTCTCTCTATCTCTCTCTCTCTCTCTCTCTCTTACACACACACACACACACGCACACACACTCTACCCCAAGGACAATCTTATAGAACTGAGGTTTATCTTGGATTAGGTAAAGGGGAACCACTTTTATCTGTAAGCATGGGTCCATGACCAGCTTTAGGACCTCTGTCAGTACGTAAGAGGTCATCTCTCTTTCTCGCTTAAAGACAATTCCATGTACCTTTTCTTTACTGTTCTATCTTCGATCGAAGTCTTTGTGAGCACATGCTGTGACAACATATCGTCACTGCAATCTGTATTTGTACATTTCAGTTTCAGTTTCTTATTTTGTTTTCCTTCTCTCTGTCTCTCCTTTTCCTCTCTCCATCTATGTTCTGTTTTTGTATCTGCTTTTCTCTTTCTTTTCTCCCTTTTGTGTTCTAATTCGCCATTTGATCCGCAACTGATTATACATGTTTGCACGTATTACGCAACTTCAGATTTGGTGGGGTTTCGTTCACGACCCGTTACTCCGGGACGGCGTCATATATATATATATATATATATATATATATATACATATGTTTCTCTCTCTCTCTCTCTCTCTCTATCTATATTTCTCTCCTATAGTCTAGTCTATTGTACATTAATGTCTCTAGCTCCTTTACCTTTTTTTCTTCCGTTGCTTTTTCTCCCCCCTTTTTTTAAAAGTGGGCGGCCGTTTCGATAACTCCTGGATCCGTCACTGATGAATCGTTTAAAGTCTATAGCAGGTTTTCATTTATTAAGTGTTTCGTTGTATGTTGCCTTTCTACATAACCTAACATTATTTGTTTCTGTATCAACTAATAACTTAACATTAATGTAGGCCTGGTAGAAGAAGACAAAGAAGCAATAGTCCTCGTGGATAGTGAAGGCAAGTAAAGCTGGTTCTTCCTTTTGTTACCTAAACTACTAAACATAAGATTGGAAAATGATTAGAAAATGAAAATAATATGAAAACATGGGAAAAAACAAACAAACTATAAACCATCTAAGCAATTAAACAAGAAATAAAGAGACAAAACAAACAAGGAGAAGTAGAAAAAAGAAGCAGAAGAAAAAGAGGGGGGGGGGGTAGGAGGAGGAGAAATAATGATAATAACACCACTGTTCTTAATGTTAAGAATAATAATACTAATGATATTACAAATAATGATAATAATACTAACAACAACAATGATAATGATACTGCTACTTTTAACAACAACAATAACAAATCATGATACAAATGACAAGGGCGCAATTGTTCAATTGTGTTTTTATTTCCTTGATCATAACTTCAATGCTTTATCTTCTTACGGATTTGACATGATTATGATTTAATAAATTTTCTGGTTGAATATTCGTTAGTGTCCGTGTGAAATTATAAATAATATAATCTTTACATGTATTATACTCGAATATATGTCATATTAATCTATTTGCGATGCCCTTATTCTTCGTTTACAGAAGTATTGCGTTTACGTAAGTATGCAACTGTACCTGATCAAAATTATTTTATATAATCATTTTCGTCATCCATTTGATATTTCTCTCCTTTCATAAACATATTTGCTTCATATGCACGAGGATAACCTTCATAATTGTGTTAAATATTACGTTCTTAGTTTTGCCGGTGCATTTTAAAATAATTGTCTATCAGTAATGTTAAATAGTTAACATGATATTTCAAAATCAGGTAACATTTGTTTACAAAAAAAGCATTATATGATAGTAATATTGTAACAATTTGTATTCACGATTATGAATGAAAAAACTAATTATACTGTTTAGTTGTAATTGTCCTAATCTCTTCTCTACTTACCCTGTTCTTCGTTCACAGGCGGTAAGTATGGAGCTTAGATTTTATTATGAATATCTGTTATGAATATCTGTTATGTCTCATAACTATTGCGGATTGGGTTTCGTTCGTAAGAGTTTTCAAGCTCATATCGATACAATGTTTAAGGATTGTATAATCGGTATCACCTATCGATGACAATTTCCAACCATTTTCGGAACTTTACATATTTTATGATTTTTTTTTAATAATTAGATGGGTGCTCGGAGGTTAAAAAACTGAATGTAGTTTGGAAACATGTAATATGTCAATTACTAGTGATGTCCTTCAAGTAAAAAAACGCCACCCCAAAAATACTCATTGTTGCACAAAACTGAAATAAGGAAGGTAAACGCCTTTCCTACAAATCAAGAAATATTAACATACTGTCTCACGCATATTTTCTTAATTTTTGCCCTTGCATTTGTAAGTAATATTTTAGGCCTTTCACATGATATTTAAAAATGAGGTGACATAAAATGTTATTTCTTATGAATATATTGCATGAATTTAAAGTCGTACTTGACAACAAATGAAGCATATTAGGGCATCTTTATTATTCATTTTAAACCAAAGGGCTTATTTTGAATTTGTATTTATCTCTTTCCTGCTTCCCCCGACGTTCATTCACAGGCGGCGGTAAGAATACATCATAGTTCTTATTTTGAATTTCCAGTATCTTTTATGAATGTTGGTTATTTTGGCTTCGATTTTTCTTTATAATATCATTTTGTGTATTATTGCAAAATTGGGACGAAATAAACGTCCACGAATGCTTTCCAGCTTACCACAATATAATGATACCATGATATCCATTATACCTACTAAACGTCGGTTTGAAAAGCAACATTAACTCATAGCCTGCCATGAGGCTGCATGCACGCTATCGTTACAGTGCTTTGTACATGCGAGCAAACTATTGCTATGGTGCCATGTGCGTGCGTGCACACTTTCGTAGTGACAGTTATTGTTCATGCTCATTATAGTGTGCTGTGTGTTTTGCACGCGCTATTCATAGAACCATCGCGTTAATCAGATTATCTCAATATAAACTCGGCACCGAGGGATTTGGGGCTTGGCACAATGCGGATTAGCCCTGTGGCATGATAAGAGCTAACATATTTTATACATTTTAGTAATGTGTTATATCTCAAGTTTAATGAACTGGTGTTGTTAGCCCTCAGTATTAAGGAGGGATATTCGTACAAAAACTGATAAATATATGTTTCCTAAACCATTCCTTAACCACATGAATGCCACTTTAACATAAAGGTGTGAACAATTTCATTAAAGCTTCTAAATGATTATCTTTTATTTCCCACAAAGCAACGGAAATCACAAGAGAGAGCAACATTTGTATAGAAAGTGCATTCCATATGGCTCCGGTTAGTCTCATTTCATAACGCCCCCTATCGTCAGAGCATGATCTGAGTCGGCAGCCTAACATGTTAGCCTATGGACGTTTTTTTTAAAAATCGTTAAAAATTCATTTTTTGTTTAAACGAAAAGCACATCCACCCCGACGTACGTTATCACTAGCTCTTTCATTGGAGCCCTCATGTCTCATTGACTTTTGAAAGTTCACCCACCGTAATTTTTCAAAATAGGTTGCAAGCTCGTCATTGCCTATAATACACATGTGAAACAAGTCTAACTTTAGACTCAGTTTACCAAGCGATTTGAAGATTATAGGTCGAGCACACGAAACATAAAAAGCATGAATTATCATAGATCACTTCTGCCTATTTCATTATGTCCATTTCATCCACCCCCCCACCGTAATTTTTCCATTTAGTAAAAGCAAACATTTTGCCGAGTTTAGCAAAAACATGAATATTCATGAACGGTCAGACAATACAGCCTTTATAGTACGTAACGTATAGTGAATGGAATGGGCGATGATCCGTTCAGGAGGCAGAGGTCAGTGGTTTGTGCTGGCAATGTTCACGCGAGCGAAAATGAGACAAACGGAGCAATATGTAAGTTAAATCTGTATCTATTTCCTCTGCCCTTGATCTTTGTTCATAGCGCGTTAGTATCCATTTAATTAAATTATAACTTCTTTACATTTTCTGGTAATCTTTCTGAATCTATTTCCTTTGTATTCACTTTAAAGTTGTGTTGAGCTCACCGCGAAAGAAAGCTCTGGTGTTGTAAAAATGCTGCCACGTATCCATAATAACTTTATACTATTTGATTTGAAATGTGTATATACCTTTTTATGAATTCATGGCATTGGATATTTATCTTTATGTGTTTGTCTTACTTTATTGAACTTGTGCCATTAATCCTTTGGTAAAGATACGTTTTCTAGATTACTGTATCCATAAATGCCGCTAGGAAATGAAATCATTATAATTTTATGTAAGGTTTCCAACTAACGATCTCCTTCTTCCCCATGGATAAAAAGAAATGAAAAGCATAAATCATCTGTATGTGAAGTGTATTTTATATAATCTTTTTTTTTTTTCCATCTACCCTTGGTCTCTGTTCAAAGGTGGTAAGTATTCATCTACATGCTGTCTTCTTGTAATCACTTTTCTTGGATTTGTTTCAATCACCTCGATAAATATTGTTGGTATTGTAAGAATTGTACCGCCTATCTATGATAACTTCGAACCATCGGTTTTGTCTTACTTCGTTGAACTTGGTGCTATAATCCTTCGGTAAGAAGGGATATTAGTGCACAATGATAAAGATACGTTTTTTAAACCACTGTAACCATAAATTCCACTAGAAAATAAAGGCATTATAATGTTATGTAACGCTTCCAACTAATAATCTCCTTTTTTCCCATGAATAAAAAGAAAAGAAAAGCATGACCATCACTTGTATACGAAGTGTATTATAATATACTCTCTATTCTTTTTCCCCTTCCTTTGGTCTCCGTTTACAGGTTGTAAGTATCCATCTAAATACAAATGTAACTTCTTTATTTGAATAATGTGTTCATATTTCTTAATATTTGTCCTTATATTCTCTTTTGTTGGATTTGTTTATATCGCCACGATAGGTATCTTGGGTATTGTAGAAACGCTACCACCTATCCATAACTTCCTACCATCGGTTTTGACAAACTCATTTTTCATTCTTTATGAAGTTAAACATTAATATAATGTTAATCTTATGTGTTTGTCTTACTTTTTGAACTGGAGTTGTTATTTTGGGGTTAGAAGGGAGATTAGTCCACAATGATAAAGATACGTTTTCTAAACCTCTGTAACCATAAATGCCATTAGAGCATAAATGCACGGACATCTTTTGTAAGGCTTACAACCGATTATCTTCTTCCTTCCCATGAAGAAAGAGAAATAAACAAGATAAATGTCATTTTTGTAATATGTTCTGTTTTTTAATATGATATTTTTCTTGTTGATCTCACGTTTGTCTTTGTCCATATAGGTTGTAAGTATCCATCTAAATTCAATTATAACTTCTTTATATATTCTGGTCATATTTCTGAATCTTTGTACTTGTATTTACTTTGTGTTGATTCGTTGTTAATCACCACAATATATTACTTGGGTATTCGAAAAAGGTTACCACCTTATCCAAAGCCAATTAAAACTATTGGTTAGAATGTATATCAACACATGTTATAAATGCACTGATTGTATTTCTTTCTTTAAATTATCAAACTTACTTTAATGAAATTGTGTTTTAGTATTTCGTCAAGCAGAGATATTGAGGCATAATTTTAGTCTTTTTCTAAACTACTGTTACCATAAATGCCACTAGAAAATAAAGGCATGGTAATTATGTGTTAGGCTTCGAACTGATGATCTCCTTCTTTTCCAAGAAGCAAAATACATGGAAATATTAGCATCATTTGTATATGAAGTGTATTATAATATAATCTTTATTCTTTTTCCTCTACCCTTGGTCTCTGTCGAAAGGCTGTAAGTATCCATTTAAAGCAAATATAACTTCTTTATTTAATTTGGTCATTTTCTAAATCTTTTTACCTGTATTCACTTCTTTTTTGATATGTTTAGATCTCAAGGGTAACCCACTTTGGTATTGTGAAACTGCTACCACAAAGTCATGATAACTTCCCACTATCGGTTGTGACATTCGCTTTTGTCATTTTTTATGAATTCCTATATTGTATATATGTTTATCGTATGTGGTTGTCTTATGAAACTGGTATTGTAATCCTTTGGTAAGAAGGGATATTAATCCATAATGATGAAGATATGTTTTCCAAACCACTTTAACCGTAAATGCCTGTTGAACATAAACACGTTATAATTTTATGTGAGACTTCCGACTTACGATAAACAAAAAGAAAACTACTCATCGTAACATAACACAATATTAACTTGATAGAGGCTGTTGTAGTGATTCATTAAAAACTTCGTGTTCTTCATTTATTTAAAGGGTGTCGGCAGTATATAATATATATATTTTAGAAACAGGGAACATGCCAATAACTCGTGAAGTCATTCATGTTAAAAAAAGATACGATACCAACATTACTCATTGTTCCCTACAATTAGAAAAAGAAGAGTAGCACCTTGCATGAAAATAAATAAATAGAAACACATTTTCTCAAGCACTATTTCTTAGTTCTGTCCTTCTCTTAAAAACAATAGTCTATGAGTATTGTTATGTAGTTCACATGATTTATTTTGACATTAATATATTACATGTAATGCAAAATAATAGTGGTTTTAACAAAAATATGTAAATTGGCTGTATATTAGGGCATTATCGTTTTTCACAATAATAATATGTACTGTCTTTTGTGTTCTTGATCCCTTCACTGCTGCCACCGATGTTCGTCAACAGAAAGTAAGTATGCAAGTTAGAGCTAATTATGAATATGTTCCATAAATGTTGGGTATTTCTCCTCGGGTTTTTTAATATTATATTTTGTGCCATAGTACACAAAATGGACTATAAGGTAAATGTTCATGAATGTATTCAAGATCAAAGCTCAGCAATGTTTGGTTATTGTATAAACATCACCACACAATGATGTTACCAAACAATCATTTGTATAACAAAATTATGTGAAGTCTCGGAATGGAATCGAATATAATTTATTTATAGAGAATGTAAGGTCAATTGTCCCTTGAGAATTGCATTGCCCTTGCCTATTTCCGATCGAATTGGAAACATTTTTAATTGCCACGTTGTATATACCGAACATTTATTCAAAACTTAAAGCAACAAGGAATGAGTTACCTTGAAATATTTAGCGTTATTAAGACGACACAGAATCACGATTCATAGTGAAAATCCTTTCTCGCTTTACCTCAAGGTGGTGTAGCTTTGATATCAAAATGAATTTTTTGGCACCCTTCCATATGCATACAATGTATGCTTGGTTTAGCGACCTCCCTGGTTAAGCAAAGGCTCCCAAGCAATTAAACACTTGAAATATATAACGGTATATCTGAGAGTAGGAATAATACTTTACATAATCTAACCAATAAATACCTTTCATTTGTTTTCTTCTCCAGACAATATCCATCCAGTACAACTTCATTGGAATCAGAGGAGGAGGTTGACTTATCGTCGTCTACAGAGTCAGATTGTACCTGAGGGAGAGATTCTTCCCTGACTAGATATGAATAAGAAGAGGAGGGCGAATAATAATAATTAGAAGATTGTGTGTGTGTTTTTGTTATACAATAATAAATTGGTCAGACCTTCAAAGAAGCACGGTAACTAGATTTGCTAAATTGAGTGGTGTTATTCGTCGTACTGCTAATACTCGACATCCAGTAATTAAAAAAAAAAATGCACCATGTCGCTCAATTCTCAACTATAGTGTTCTTGTCTGGCTACCTTTTCAAATGAATCGTATTAAATCATTATAAGCAGTTCAAAGACACAATCCTGGATTATCTTCTTTTGAAAATGAAAAGTGTTTGTCAAGTCATAAGCGACTATTTCTTTTCAATTTGCTTCGTAAATAAATGTACATAAAACAGAATTGTTTTTTGTCCAACTGTCCCGTAGTCCAATATGCCTTATTTATGTTTCATTTAATACTAATTGGATTGAGATCACATGTTCCTGTTTTAATCACGATATTGCTTGAAAAAATGTTTGATTTTTTTTTGTTTATTTAATAAATACACCCTAATAAATAGCTGGTATCAATAAGGTGTTTGAGCAATTTCCAATTTAAAGTAGGAATGCCATGACTTTGTGAGGTTGTCATCAGTAAATCACAGATCGTAATAATGTAAAGTATCTGGCGACGTTCTCTCAAATATGCCATCTACAGCAAATTTCACAAACGTTCATTTCTTTAGATATTGATAACGGAATAGATGTATTACATGAAGGGAATGTATATGAACACATTTGCAATAGTTTTATTCAGGGCGCATTCATGATTACAATACAGAGAAAATATAAATTTCGGAATTGTTTAGTACAGAAAAGATGAGAGAGGACGTCGTATAATTCATTACAGAGTAGGCAACTTGTTTTTTGATTGATCAAAACTTTGGAAATTCATAAATTTCTTATTTTTACATTAGACTCTGCTCAAACTTTTAACTTTTCTTTTCCTTTCATTTGCCTCTGCTTTTATTAAAACCAACGTTATATCACGGGGGCGTTTCACCAAACGTGTCATCAGTGACAAAGGACAGTTTTTGTTATAATTTACTGAAATCCTGGCTTCTGATTGGTTATCAGCAGATTTGTCACTGATTTTTGTCATTTGTCATTGAACGAAGGCTTCGTGAAATGGGTCCTAGGTTGTACTACTCCTTTATATACATTTCTCCGTTTCTGAGATACTCTCCTCTGTTTATTACCTGGCTGATGTACTGATACACTTGTTAGGCCATTCATTATTGCCTTATGCTGTCATTTTACTGCTATGCATCCTTTGGTACAATCATATTTTAAATTGGATCGCTAAGTTTGTTATACTAAGAATAATTTATGAAGTGCTTAATTCCAAAAGGAGCTAAATCCAATGTTAGTATGTTCGAGTAAATCACCTTTTTATGTTTTACCAATTTGTTTAGTTATGTATTTTGATTTGTGAGTATATGTTATATGTGTTCCCCTCGACCAATAATATCTGGTTTCACACAAATCTACCAAGTATATTAAATTTTTCCTGAATAGTGTAACTATTTTTTCCATGGATTAAGCTCCTTTTGGAATTACAAATAATTTTGTAGCAATTTGTTTAATATTTAAAAATGAAACTTCAGATGGGATAAAGTGCATCTTCTTCTTATGTACGAAATATGTATCTGAAGACAAACAACTACATATTTATACAAATGGATTTAGCTCCTTTTGAAATCAAGCTATTCACATATATATGTATATATATATATATGTAACTCACATTTCGATATATAGTCATTAGTGTTTACGAATTTCTATTATACCTTACGTGTACATGTTCTTTGTTACTCAGTTATTGTATTTAGGAAATTGTAAACAAAAATGGAATATACAATAAGGAAGGCCTAGACATTGTGATTATAATAAAGAAAGGATAGCGTTATGTAACTTGCACGTGTATGTGAAGCATTTACTAAACTTTAACTGATGAAAAATGTACATTCTTTATCTTTTAATTAAAACAAAACATTTAATAAGGATAATGTAACTTGTACGTTAAGTATTTCTTAAATGAAAGGGTAATTTGTTCACGTATTGAATCTGTGTAAACTTGTACGTTCTTTGTCTTTGTATTACAAATTAAACATGTCTGAGTCGAGAAAATTTGATTTTTGAATGTTGCCAAATGTATACAATTTGAATACTAAGACATAATCAAAGAAACACATTTTAACAAACCAATTGATAAGGCGGGTAAGATGAGGCCAACATTGTGCGAATATTCTTTCAATAAGCAATTTTCGTAATTTAACCAAATTAAATGCTTACGTCTTTGTGTAGTGCCTCGATAAGAATGATTCCAATCACCTGTCACGAATAATAGTATTGTAATAGTCAGAATGCCAATTGCATATATTGCGTGTTTTGAGGGAGGGAAAGCCATAATGTGTTTCCTTCCTAGAACATTTAATGTATGCAATTCGCATTCCGCGACACTGTATGTTTTAATCTCAATTCATTGTTTTCAAAAATCAATACCTCTTTCTAAGATACTATTGAAAATGTTTCAAGAGCATATGAATCATAAAAACAGAAGGGAAAATTGGAGAAAATATGACAATTAATGAGAAATTTGTTCTGAGAAATAATATTATCTCTCCTGACTTGAGTTAAGAAATAATATTCACTAATGCAATTGCAAAAGTTAATTATTTGTATACTATGTCATTATCTTTATCTGCAGGTGAAATTCAATTATGCTACTAGAGTGCTTATTCTGCACAGCGCCCTCATTTGCACACACGCATATGCGCAATTCGGATTAAACAAAACACGTAACATTTGAATTTTCCCCCGGTCCCCAAGAGAAACAAAATACTCTGTGTGCCCATGCCTTGAGCCATAATACATGGCCGTACAGAGAATTTGTAAATGTTGGGGACCTGAGTAAAATGCAATGAATTATTGATAATTTATTGCATTTTCTTTGTTTTGTTTATTTATTGGAACTGCCCTCTACCCTAGCCCCCCGCTGCGTTCAGTCATTGTTCAGTGGCAAAGCAATGGCCTCGTAACTGTGAGGCCCTATGATCAAAACCGTGTCGATGTGTTATATTAGTGCCCTTTTGTGGGGCATTAATCCTCATTACTGTCATTTATGACTTAAGGGCGTAGGTCCCCTAGTTGATAAGCATATTAGCATACACATGCTTTAGCAGTCACGCAAAACAAACAATGGCAAATTATTATTCAATAACATTTGAGAATGTATACTATTATCTAGATCTAATAGGAATAAATCATTGTCAAAATAATTCCATAAATTGGGGTAAATAAAATATATTCCAACGTTATGAGCGTCAGTGTAGTTTCGTGTTGTTGGGCGACGGAGCGTGGATACCAAGCAAGATTTTCCTGTTTTGAATGATGAAATTATGCATTCTAGAATACGCCAAAGCCAATATGTAGGTTATTTCCGCTCTATTACTTTCAAGCCATTATTCTAAATTTCCAGGGGGACGTGTCCCCCAATCGGGCCCAGGATCGCCGCCCCTGTCCATGATTAGTACCAACATTTGTTCACTACAAACACAGGCGAGTTGGCATGAGCTGATGCCAAATAAAGGGCAAAAAGAGTTTTTAAGCGGCCCCTCTACCGTTAATTCAAATGTTGACTGTTGAGTATTATAGCTTCTAAAGACATCCACAATAATTTGCCCTTTTCAAATTTCTCACCAAAGATTAATGACATTTATAGCGCAGGGGCTGTTTTTAACGTTTAACTTTGAATCCGCGGCTCGGGATTTCATGCGACCGGCCCCTCTATTCAATAACGTCTCCCAAACCTTCTGGAATGACCCCCAGTATCACGATTACAATTCTGCTCCTCCATGTAGGGGCCGGGAGCGGAATAATCATGAGTGCTTTAAAAGGTACTATGTACCTTTTGCAGCCAACCTCAAATGCTGTAGAACTTTGCAGGAATTATGAATATGTCATGTATGTCCTATCTGTGACATTTAAAAGTTAGCAGTGTCCTCATATTCAAATTATGCAAGGAAACCCGTTTACTTGCTAGACTTCACTGTCAGACACTATTGAGTGACTGACTGGCTTTTTTTCTTCTTTGGTAATAACATACATGAAAAGAGTTGTAAAGGGTACATGAGCATTTGTCTACATCAATAACCCACTTCTTGTGATGGCCAAGATTAAACTGATTGAATCTTTGCGCAGCATAAAACGTATGACCATTCGGTACAATTGTCTGAAAATCAAGACTATTACTTTCGGGCTCTATAGCCCTAAAGTCGATTTTGACAACTAATCGTCGTTATTTTCCCACTTGAAGACATTTTCAAGCCCCACCTTTTTTAGGGAAGTTCTAAATTAGTATTATCTTTCAAATGCAGTTGGAATTTAACTTTTTCATTTTTTTGGCCTGCAAATGGGACATAGTATCTTTAATATTAACCTTTTTTTGATAAATATATTTTGCTGGATTACGACCCAGATCACACTGATGATAGGATTATCATCCCCAATACCCTTGCAGTTCACTTCCCCCTCCTCCTTATTATCTTATTCATCGTTATCATCACTGCCATTTACGTATGTAGTCAGGTCAATATATGGTTTGACCCCAACAAATTGCAACAAAAGGTTTTTCAACGGTTTCTAGTAGTATTCGACCTCAGGAATAACAAACTAAAAGTAGACCAAAATCGAAGCTTCAGAAATCTGTTATTTTCAAGATGGCGTCCAAGATGGCCGCCGATACCTAAAAATTGCCATAAATAACTTATTATCCATCCCAGAGACATAATTTTGGTGTATTTCCCATGGTTTCGGGGGTCAGAGAATCCATTGAGACAAGTAAGAATCATTTGTGATGGTCTAGGAAGCCCCAAATTCCAAGATGGCGTCCAAAATGGCCGCCATAACATAAAATTGGCCATAAGTCACTTGATCTATAAATATGTGAATATGTTAAAATGTACCATCAATGTAAATATGAACGATTGAAAGAGGAAAAATAAATGAATTGAATTGAATTGAATTAAATTATCCATCCTAGAGACATAACTGGGGTGGCTAGGCTATTTGACTTTCAAGAGAGAAACAAATTGTCTTGAAGAGAGAAATAAAGGTTATTTCTAAAAAGAAATGAAAGGGCTCTTGACAAATAGCCCTTTTTCTTTGTGCAGAAAGGACAAGAAGTGTATTTTGTGTACACTGTATATCGTCTCAGTAATCACTGGTAATTGGTGCTGGCAAAATAATTGATTTGCAATGAATACAAACTAGTAGGTACATGTGGTGCATTTGTTTAAAAAAAAGGGGAACTCGAAAAGAAATTAGTTATTTTAAATATACACACGTAGGCACTCCCAAGTGTCTCTGTCAATAATTGTAATCATGATATTACTTCAACATTGGCAATGCCGTTGTCATTCAGATAAAACTTCGGAGTCTGGCTCATAACTTGTGCCATTCAGAGAAACAACCTTTATGAAGAAGTCTGTTTTTCTTATTCTTTTGTAGAAATTGATCAGCGCAGTTGTGTCGTTTTCCTAACTCAAAATTTAAAGTGACAGTGGGTGTCACATTTCATTGTTTTTGACGGATATACTACTTTCATTATCACTTCAACATGCTGGCTTCGATTGTATGGCTAAAGAGTTTAATTGGCATATGTTTTGTTTGGCATATGATTTTTTGGGCATATATGCTTATTGCAAGGCCCAAATTTACACTGGAGAAACGTAAAATAAATATATCCAAAATATTTTTAGTTTAGTCGATTTATTTTAGAACCTTGCATTACGAAATATAGTATGAATAGGGTCTCAATGGCCCGAATTCACAAAGGAGGTTTAGATTTAACCCAGGCTAAATCTAACCCTGGGTTATCTAGCCCAGGCTAAATCTAACCCACGGTTTAAACCTCGCTCGGTATTCACAAAGCGAGGGTTAAATAACCCATGGTCTAAATCTAACCCACGGTTTAACCCACGGTTTAAGCATGCCTAAGAGAGCAAAAAAATAAACCGAGCATGCGCAGAATTGAAGCATTGAACTGAGCATGCGCGCTCAGTACACTTGGTTACTCCACCTAGTTCACCGTCGTCTGCTAAGTCCAGATTCAGTTGTTCAGTCTCGTACAGGTACCTGTATTATTTGTGTTATTTCTCTTCGCCTACAAGTAGAGACTGAAAACCGACCGATTCCAAGTTGAGATAAGACTTTAAACCACTATTCACATACTAAAACGTGTTCTCTGACAGATGTCCTCAAAATATTTCCGCATTTCGCATAAATTACCTCAATAATTCCTCACTATCGTTGTTAATTTATGGCCTATCAATCGTCCGACATAATTATGATCAGCTGGGCAGCCGCGCCAGAGCGCATTGTTGCTCACAACACACTAAACATTGACAGGAGACTTTTCGTGGAAGAGTCTACAAAAACATTCTGTAAACGACCCTTATACCACTTAAAAAACAAGGAGTGAACATTTTCTATGATGTAGTGTTAATTTTAGAGCTATATGATCACATTTTCGTTGATTGTTATGATGATTTTAGAGCGTAGGTCACACTTTAGTTTATCAATCCAAAGTAAGACTCGTGTTATCTATAGCGTAGAGGCAGAGAAAGCGATCGATGACGTTTATTCCAGAATGTGTTGATGATGTAGAAAGAAAGATAAATACTATCTGATGGAAAATACTGGCATTAATGCATAAACTGCATAGATGTATTGAGAAAAAAACTGGGCTTACTCAGGGACGGATCCAGGGGGGGGGGGGGCACGTGCCCCCCCCCCGGCCCCCCACAAAAAATTAAAACAAATTAGTGCGTACTATACCCCCCCCCACACATTTTTTTGGGACCAAAAAACAAAAATATATATATGTCATCTTAACCCCCCACCCGTGTGCCCTCCCCCCCCCCGGAAAAAATTCCTGGATCCGCCCCTGTTACTGGTCATATAAAGTAAGACAGCAAAAACAAGGCAGTCTTAACATGTGATAAAGAATTATAGCCCTAATTCAGGGGGGGGGGGTGGGGGGAGAGAGGGGGCATTAATTTTTTTCATAATTTTTCTTATGGGGAGGGGGCATTAATTTTGTTCTTAGGGGGGGGGGCATTAATTTTTTTCTTAATTTTTTTATTTGCTGTATTAATTCTTTTGTTAGGGGGGCATTCATTTTTTCTTAATTTTTTTGCTGTAGATCTATTGAATTTCTCAAAGGAATAGTGATTTAAACAAAAAGGAAAGTCAAATTAAAAAAAAAAAATTGTCTATTTCTCACTCTTTCACCTTCCCTGTTTTTGTTTGTTGTCTCTCTTTTTTTCACCAGCTCTCTACCCCACCTTCTCTCTCAAATTATCTTTTTATTTCGTTAGAACTCCCTCTCATACTCCTTTTCTTTGTTTTCCTCCACCTCTCTCTTTCTCACACATACCCTTTCTCCTTCTTTCTTCATCTCTCTCTTTGTCTTTTGCTCTCTCTCTCTCTCTCTTAATGTTGTACTGCACAGGTGTTTGGATTTAGCGAAAAATACTGAATCCATTTTAATTTATGGTGGGTACTGGGTACAAAGTAATTATAAGTAATAGATAACAGCAAATGGTATATTAATAATTAAACAAGATAAACAAAGTAAGTCATTCACTTGTAGAACTCCCCAAGAGGGTTTACCTCCTAACTTAATGATCTCCCGAGAAAAACCACACCATCAAACAAGAGAAATGTATATTTAAATATTGATGATTTAATATGGATAATCAAATCAAGTAATTTAAGGTTATTGACGAAGACAATGTAGAAGTCGATGATGATGTCAGTGATGTTGTCGGTGGCGATGGTGATGACAGCGATGTTGTCGGTGGCGATGGTGATGAAGCAGTCAACGAACGATTTCAGTGATGATGTCGATGATGATGAAGATGACAATGACGATTAACAAAAAGTCAGCACAACACAACAAATGATGGCAATTGAAACGACAGATTTGAGAATACTGCAAGATGCTGTTCTTCCTATTAATAAAATACAGGGCTTGATCTCTACCAGGACTCCTGATGTAGACATGAGTCCCATCAATTGCACCGAGAACACCTGGCAACCTGCAGTACTGGTAGAACTGCTGCTGTGTTGCTTCTACTTCTTCTCTTGATGTTGGGAACTTCATGAATTGTTCCCTTCTTCTTGCAAAAGCTTCTGACACGTCTTTGATGACTCTGCATACAGAAGACTGTGAAAGCTGTGCCTCATCACCATGCATCTTTTGGAATGACCCTGTAAAAAAAAAATTCCTTTTAGTGAAATATCAACAAGTTACAAGGCCACATCAAATTCTCAAACTGAGAAATGTTTAATGTCCTTAAAATTGTAGAATAGATTTTTTTATTAAATCAGGGCTGTCAACCCTCTCGCATTTGGAGGAAGACTCCTGCCACCACGCCCTTCCTCCCGCTTTGATGTAGAATCTCCCGGTTTATGAAAAAACCTCCCGCCAAACATGGTAACCACAATTTTACCATTTTACTTTTTCACTCAGCCAAGATTAAATAGAATTTTAACATAACATTCCCATACTAAATAAGGTAAATTACTCACCAACAGCATAGAATCGAAGTGCTGTCACAGTGTCACTACCTATATCAAAACAGGTATTCGGACGTTCAGCTGTCTGTTGTCCTCCTCAGCTCTTCATCCACCAAGTTGATGAGGTAGAGCGCTGTCTCTCATAGGCCTACACTTCAAAAGGGTTCTTGCTGTCACGAAGGCCTCTCTGAGGTCTGCCTAGCAACTCTGTTCCGGTCAAGCCGGCGGAGATAGTGCATATATTCAGCCATGCTCCGTCTCTGTCACAACAAAATAGAGAAAAGTGAATTAAATTAGAACATGAAATGAAAAAATATCATTCATTGTTTATCAAATAAAGCCTATGATATTGCACGTTTTGCATTCTTTTTATTGTAGACAATCTGATTTTGAATAGCTTTTGCAAACTCTTAAAAAATAGTAACGATACTTTGACTGCATTAAAGAAAGGAGTGCTATTTTTACTAGCTGATTAATTCATACTATTGGGGAATTAGGAAAGATGATGATGTGTTTGTGTGTCTCACCGCCACCGACTTCGAGCTCAAGCTCAAGACAGTCAGTAGATCTAGATTCTAGATCTACTGACACGGTACTGAGTGTCAGTAGACCTAGTCTAGTCTAGATCTAGGTCTAGTACCGAGTAGTAGGTCTAGACCTAGTAGCCTAGTAAAATCCATCAGCGTGGAAGAATTTTCATTTTCATTTCGGCATTTTTCGTTCTCCTCCGTTAGATGAGAAGCATCATCAGCAGAGCAAATGCTCGAATCAATGACAAACATTTTAATTATGCATTGCGCCAGCCGAGGCCAGGCAGCAGCAATGCCAATGGAACTGTCGCCACCCCCCCCCCCCCCCCCCGAGGCCAGGAATGTGATGTCTCAAATGTCATGATCAACATATTTTTCTTCCCGATTCACACAATTGTGTGATGTTATAACTTATTTCGTATTGTTAGCTGGCACATTCGCAGTTATTGCGAAATTGCCTCGCCTCGCAGGATAACATAAACAACAAAACACAAATACACACACATGGGTCCGAGCTGCGTTAGGTTCTGCGACAATGTTCGCAAAGGCTGTGCAACTTACGATTAAGATTATTATTCGTGCACTTTTTACGCACATAAAACATGTTCAATTGGGCTTCCATTGTAGCAGAAGTGAGAATATGGTACAAATATGTTGTGAATAACTAAAAATACTTACAATGTAGGCTATCAAAGTTGAAAAAACAGCAACTTTGTGAAGGTCTCTTCACTTTGTTTCACCACAAATTTGTCAACAAAATTTGTACGATCGTCTGCGCTAAAAAGCCAAAGCTCGCTGGTATGACGTCATATGACGCGTTAAACCGTGGGTTAGATTTAGCCCGCTTTTTAAACCACCCTTCTGAGCAGGTTAAAATTATGACGTATTATGACGCGATTTAGCCTGGGTTAAATCTAAACTTCCTTTGTGAATACCAAAATAATGACCCATGGTCTAAAGCTCGGTGTTATGACGTATTATGACGCGATTTAGCCTGGGTTAAATCTAAACCTCCTTTGTGAATTCGTGCCATTAAGTTTACGTAAACGTAAATGTCTGAATTGTTGTCGAAATCAATATTCATTACCTACATGTTTTCCGAGAGAAAGAGAGAGGAAAGAGAAAATGATGGGGGAGTGGAGGAGGGATGTGAAGAGTTTGCTTGTTCCAAGAACTCTTTCTTCTTCTTTGTTTCATAAATGAACTTTGTATGACAGTTTTTTTACTACATGTACCATAACACTGTTAGCTGTTAAGCAAACAAATGCATAGAGTGATGAAACCCCGATAAAAACCACATCAATTTATTGATGACCCAATATATTTCTAACAGGGATTTCTTTTTGTTTAAACATTGTATTTGTGTGTCAGTGCCTATACAGGGAAACAAGTACAGAATATCCCAACAAGATTCATACCGATCAAATCTGTTTTTTCATCTTAGCCCTTTTCAGGAATGCGGATATACTTGGACGCCCTACTTTCAGATATGAATTTCACATAGTTGGGGGGGGGGGGGGTCTTATGAAAGTGTGTATTAGGGTATACTACTATACTAGCATCACGGGTTTCATGTATGATGTGCCGTTAATAAGGCATTTAGGTAAAATTTGACAATTCAATTATCTGAACGTTGCTATGCTGAACATCTGTACATAATTTGTATCAAATTCATGACCTAAATATGTAACGTGGTCATGGTGGTTATAGTCATTTCATAGATGCGGGAAATGGGTGACTCAAGAATATATGGTTGTGTTCTGTATCAAAAAGGGAACAAGATATAGACCCGATTGCGCCAAGTGACTATAAAACGAGAGCTTGAGATTTTGTCTTTGCCCACTGCTCACCTGTATGACCAGGGAGGTGTTTCACAAAGATCCTAAGTCGAACTTATCTCTAAGTTGGACTTAAAAGTTATGGAAAGCCATTAGCTTTCTTGAAAATATTTTGTAAAAGTTATTTTAAAAGGCATAAAATGTTGATTCAAATCATTCGTATTTTCTATTATCATAAGAGATTTCATGTTCTTGATGTGGAATTTATAGAAAAGTCTAAAATACTTGAATTTTTGCTTTTGAATAAATTTCATTTTAAGGCTCCAATGGCTGTCCATAATTTTTAAGTCCAACTTAGTGTTAAGTTCTTCTTAGGTTCTTTGTGAAACACCCCCCACGGAAAGCAACCAATATTCTGAGACAGTGACTCTTACATGACTCAAAAAGTTCCCTGGGTGACCAGCAGTTAACAAAGACTTGTAAGGGGGCCTTATTACCTCCCTGAATGTGATATGTTTAACAATTTAAACAGCAAAATAGAGGTTCCATTGGTTGCTTTTAAAATGGTGGAATATAGTTCATGTCCTAATTAAGGAGAAAAATTTCACAATACAACCATACTGCGGGATTAATAGTGATTGGGTTCTCCCATAGGGTAACATTATTCTTGTTCTAATAAATATAGGGTTTATATCCCAGTGTATAATTCCAACCGGGGCTGTTGTTATAACCGAATTTTAATACCACGTCGCCTAAAATTCATAGTTAACGCAATAGGACAAAATTATGCACGATTGCATATCTCAATGCACTTTCCAGAACAGAATACAGAAGGAGTAAAAATGGTGCACTGGGTTCATATTTGTGAGAATCTTACAAAGTGCTGAATAGATATATTTTCAAACAAGTTCTGAAGTTTTCATGACCTTTCCCCATAATATTTTGGCACGGTTTGTTGGACAGAAAATACACATTATTTTACTGGAACGCGGCATTCTTTCTGGTTTATAATGTATTAACAATTCAATGAGATATGATGGAGCAAACTGATGACAACATTGATAAGTTTGACCATAAAAGTTATTGAAACTTAATACGGGACTGGATAGGTAGCCAATGTAATTTTCTTAAGTCTGGGGATATTGATTCAGGTTTCTTTTGTTTCTTTGTTCGTGTTACGAGTCGGGCTGCTGAGTTTGAATAACTTGTAATCTAATCTTAGAAGTTGACGAGAAACCAAAAAGCCAACTATTACATGAATAAAGAAGGGTACATAAAAAAGCATGAATTAGGGGATCAGTGGTAGTCCTGTCGATATTTAAAATATAATCAATAATTATTTAAATGTTTATATTATATTTCTAATAATATATCACAATGCTTGAATCGCAAACCATGAGGTGGACAGTCATAATCATCACCATCATCATCATCATTATTATCATTATCATCAACATCATCATCATCATTATCTTTGTCATCACCATTTTGTAAACGAAGCGAGTAACGTTTTTGATTTTCTTTATTAAATACATGATTCATTCTTTACAGGAAATAAATTCCATGAATTAAGGGTATTCATTTCTAAAAACTACTAGAAATATTATTTTCAAAAACAACATACAAACTGGGTTGTATTAATAACAGAGTATTATTTAGCAGAGTTTTATTTAGTGAAAATTGCAAGGTTATAAATTGCACCAAACTAAATATACAATTGTTTAGATATACCCATTTTCTCCACTTTACTGTAAGTGATATCGCCATATAATAATAATAATAATAATAATGATTATTATTATTTTGTTACTAAGGGTGGCAACATCAGTATTAATACTGCTGTTCCCGCGGGCCCTGCAATTAACATTACCCCATTAATATTATTTGCGAGGTACCCATTTACACCTGGGTGGAGAGTGGCAAATGTTGGATTAATGCATTTTTTCAAAGGACGTTGGTGCCGGACTCTCAAGCCTTGGATTGGTTAGGTTTGGTTTGGTTTCATCATCGTATAAACAAACATAGTACATACACATGAACATAAACAAATACATTATAATTACTTGAAAATGATACGGATGAATAGCTCTATTCCTAAATCTTCCTAGATGTCCAGATTGAGAGGCGTATTTTTGGTCATAATATTTTATCCTATTAATTTCATCTTTGAATGTATTCTCGGAAGCGTTATGTAATATCTGTTTAAACATTGCGATGTGCTTCATGTAAAATGAAAGTAATTCAGCCCTCGTGCTGCCGTTTCCAGTATGCTCAATAAAACATTCAGTTTAACTCAATAATAATAATAATATTCCGCTTTTATATAGCGCTTAACACAAATGTCTCTATATAAGCGCTTTACATATATACTATTACCCCGGTCATTGGATTTAATACTTGCCCGCACACACTGTGTACGCAATCTCCACTCCCTGGGGAGCATTCAATGAGTCAATTGAATGACCTACGACACCTCCACATGAAATACCATTTAATTAATTTAAGATAAGTGCTTTTACCGCCTATCAAGAATTAAGAAAGTTAAAATTCCTCTTCTCCCTTGTGTACCATGTCACTTTTCGGACATGGATATTCTTTGGTGTTAGACCATGTAACTCCATGGTTAGACCTACTTCCTAACCACAGTCACGATGACTATAAACAAAACGAATGAATAAAATCATGATGTCAAAGGTATCATATAATGAAATACTAATAGTTGGCTTTCAGAAGAAGAAAAAACGCAACATTTATTCTTGGAAGGGGTACACTAACATTTGGAAGGCACCCTGGGTATTATGACAAAAATGTAAAGAAATAAAGTGAATGGAATTTCGAACAAAATTACCGGAACATAATGAAATCTGATACGAGACGATTGTATCACCCTTTCCCGAAGAGTCCTCAAGAAGAATAAAAGGGACAAGTTGTCGCTGCTGAAGTAGAGGATAGCGGTCATCATCTTCACCGAGTACAATCCATCATCATCCTAACAAAAATTCATCATCATCTTAACGAATTCTGAATGGTATAAAAGGAGAAATAATATGCAGTGAATGAAAAGAAATAAGGAAATTCCAAACGTTGTCTCACCTGCGTCTCACGATGCGAATGATAACACATGACACATAACCTCATCATCGTAGTGTTATTCAATCATTATTGTGTGTACAGTGCTTTCCATGGAAAATTGAACTTTTGACATCTGACCTCGGTCAGTTTGACCCATTTTAGAACTTGATCTGCCCCCTTCCAGAGATGTACCTGGGGTTTGAATTTAGCGATCCTACCTCGTAGCTATAACAAATTATTGCGAATGCAGCATGAGTGTTGACGACAACAACACGAACGATTACAACAACGACGACAACTATACACCGACGCCGGATATAGTGACGCCTATGTCTCGCTCCGTTTCGCAGGCGAGACAAAAATGACGCGGAATGAGAACTACTATAAGTTTTTTGATAATTATAGGTAAAAGTCGACTACTGGTCATACTGTGAAAATAAATGTTTGGGACCAATTATGGAAGTTTCATATAAGAATCGGGGTATACCATCAGCTGGCTGTGAGGTTTTGAAATTTGGGAAAGGGACGAGACAAGAAGACTCCTGGACCCCCTCCCATATCCTTCCTCTGAGCAGCAGCCTTTCAAATTCGTATTTCATTTTATGAGTAAGATCGGTGCCCCTCCCCATATCATTGCAGTTCCCCCTTAAATGGGTTGATTACACTATGCCACTGACATCATCCATCCAATGCACTCACCTTCTAAGCTGCATTTACCGTCATTAGTAAAATCGGCTTTCTCGATCATTTCCTTGATTTTATCCTCCGTTATCTGTCGATCAAAGCTTAACATCGCTTGACGCACCTCGTCAGCACTACAAGCAAATAATTAACAAATAACATTTATTTGAATACACTTTCTACAAATTTGGATTATGCCATTGTAGTCATTGACTAAAATCATCGAATACTCTTTTATAATGTAATGAATAATGATCCAGTATTGAGGTGCTAAATCTGATCTTGACTATACCACATATAAAATAAAATGTTGGTAATAGTATTGATCTTCTCTTGTACAAGCCTAACAAAGCACAATAATCATCCCCATCCCTCGGATGGGGATGATTATTGGTTATTGTTTATTGATTATTGTGTTCGAGGGACAATCAAGTCCCGGGCAAAGACTACAAACGCAAACATATCCAGACAACTAACGTGTAATACAAATTTACGGATACCCGGATAATTGTCATCCCTAAAACAACTTTTCTGTTGGCACAATCCGAATGAGGTATATATAGGGTATATTCACCCAGGTGGTAGATCGTAGTGTTCCTTGGAGCTATAATTGTCTGGTATATAGTTTTAGAGAGAGAGAGAGAGAGAGAGAAAGAAAGAGAGAGAGAGAAAGAAAGAGAGAGAGAGAGAAAGAGAGAGAGAGAGAGAGAGAGAGGGGTGAGAGGGGGAGGAGGGTGTGAGCGGGAGAGGCATCTTTAGGGTTTGGGTATCCTAGTAAGAAATATTGATTATTGTCTACATTTCTCCAATATCGGAAATTTTGACGGACAATACATTGGATTTGTTTTCTTCTTGAAATTTACCCGATAAGTATATTGACATCCTCATAAAAGACTGGGCAAGCATCCCGGGGGTCTCAGTCAAATACTGTAAGCATTCAATGTCCAACTACACTCTAAAAACTGAAATGTTAAATCACCACTCTTTCAAAATGGTAGATTAACACTTTGAACATAATGGATCCAACACTATAAAGGTTGAATCTAGCAGGTTAATAGAAACAATCTGACATTTTGAAAGAGTGGTCACTCCTCGGCCCTTTTAAATTGACATTTAACATTTCAGTTTTTAGAGTGTACCCATCACTGTTCAACTACCCTATCACTGTCTAGCCACCCTGTCACTGTCCAACTACCCTATCACTGTTCAACTACCCTATCGCTGTCCAACTTCCCTATCACTGTTCAACTCACCTGAGAAGTTTATCCTTGTCATCCTTGTCCATGGCTTTGAAAACTTTGCGGCATTTCTTATCTAGTATCATCGCCAAAAACTCAGGAAATGTAGTAGTTCCCTCTAGTCGAATGAAGGAAAAAAAGGGTTTCTTATTTCCCACACAAAAGCCCTTTTCGAATAGTGATTCATCTTGCATTCTTACGTCTCGATTTCAATGCACGAAGATTAGATCCGATAATTCACTTAAATAAATGCCTAATGAGTGGAGACATCTTGAGGTGATACAAAGTAAGCACTATCACGAAACTTTGTTGAAATGAAGAGAGAGAGCAATCTATGAGCTCTTTTCGTTAACAAAATGAAAATGATTTGAGTGTTAATGAATTGTGTACAGTAAAAACAATAATGATCAATACAAGTATTGAAACAAAAACACGAGGGTTCCAGTTTAAACTTCTGCCTAATATTCTTATTATTAAAGGCTTTTCAAAAATGCAAACAAAGCCTTCTCCATAATATGTTCGTTTTGCTGCAAACATTCAGAAACTTTAGAACATGCAAATTGGCAATGTAGGTATTACAGACGTTTTGGAATTAAACCAACGTTTTGTTTTCTATGTTTGTCTAATTTTTTCTGGATGAAAAAACACAGTCATTAAATTATATTTAGAAAAACACCCACACAGTATAATAATTAATCACATTTTAATAATAGAAAAACGATGTATTTACATGTGCGTAATCAAGAAATACAAGCCAAGCATTGATTGTCTTAAAATGATGCTTTCTAATTCGTATAAAGAAGAACAATGTATTGCAAATCGAAAAGGCAAGCTCTCCTTTCAACATAGAAAATAGAACTGTGTACTACCACTTTAAAACAAAATTAGTTTCACCGTTCACTGTAATTATTTTGGACCTGATGACTTCTTTATTATACTTCATAAACAGATGTTCAAGCAAGCTATTGACTTATATATATTTGACATCAATTATGCACAAGATTTAAAGGATTCGTCCAAGGAATATGTTTTGTAAACTGAAAAAGTATCTATAAAACATCTTTGAAACATTTTTTTAAATCACAGATATCCCTTTTTCAGTCAAATGGCTGGCTATGCTTTCTGTCGTGTGACGAACTCTAACAAGGAATGAACAGCCAACACTCCAATTGACTTTTTAAATCACAGAATTCATTGTTAACATGTTAAACTTCTTTTACGGATTTTTGCAACCCATGTTAAATAAAATGATTTATTCTTCAATTCATAGATTATTAAACTTCAATTTACGTGTTGTGGTCAATTTCATCATCTCTTTCGTTGTCATTTCATAAGTCTTCACCATAAACTTACCACGATTACGTCTAGAATTTTCAAGCTCAGCCTCAGTAAGGACATGACCCACTGATTTCATCGCATTTCCCAAGAACATAGTAGGGAAGTTGCCATCGCTATTCCTGTCAAAGGCATCGAATTTTGTCTTGTATTCTAGAAAGAGGTAATGGAAAAAATAAAGTGGAGATATGGTGTCAGTTATGCTATGGTCACATTACCCAAAAGTAGCCTGCTCGGCGGCCGAGCGGCGAGTTTTTAACCAATTCTGCCCGGCGGCTGCCCGGCCACTGAGCGGCGGCCGCCCAGGCACCGCTCGTTTTTAGGGCATCGCTCGGTCGCCGCTGAAATTTTAGCGCGGAGTTAAAATTTGGGCGGCGCCTGCTCACTTTTCACTCGCCGCCCAAAATACGCTCGGTGCCTGGGCGGTCGCCGCCCGGGCACCGACCTAATCGCTGGGCGATGCCTAATTCCAGCAGCGACCGAGCAGGCTACTGATCGGTCGGTCGCTGCTCTGATTTGTGACCATAGCTTAAGAGAGGGGAGGAAAGAAGCAGGAGATTTTTGTAGGCAACATCGAGTAATGTTCATACATATACATATATATATATGATATATCAACTAGCAAAGGACTGGAAATTGCTAATAAAAGCACAGTCGTTCCTCTTGAAGCAAATACTTCTAAATGACTGGAAATTATTAGATTGAATAAGAATTTGTTTTTCATCATTAACGTTATTTTGCTTGATTTCTTCAATATTGCAATCTTCAAATGAGTTAGTTTACAGATAGCACATGGTACAAATGACCCCAAATATCCACAGATCTTTTACACATGGAGAAGTTTCATTTTGAGCATATTAGAATAATAACTGCCAAAGTCCTAGATGTGCTTCATGAATACCTTTTGTTTGCCCTCTTGAAAAGAATACTTCCACCTGCGTATCATAGAATGTACCGTTGGTACATAAATGAATAATGTTACATAACTTTCATGAGCGCATATCCAGTATTCGTCTCTATGGGTTTTACCTTTTTGGTACAAATGACCTTTATCTGCCCATGCGCAGATTGTATCTGTAAACTCCCTTATTGCAAGCAGACGTGATGTCTCAATGGTAGAGCGTTTGGGTCTCGCAGCGGGGAGGTCACGTGATCGAAACCAAGTATGTGCGCTAGTGCCTTTTAGTAAGGCATTAATCCTCATTACCAAGTCCCTTGGAGAGGATTGAAAGCCGTCGGTCCACTGGTTGCTTACTTACAAGCACACACACATGCTTTCTTAGCAGTCAGGTAAAGCAAACAAACTAACCAACCAGCCAACCAACCAATATCCTCTAACGTTAACGTTAAGTTTTGTTTATCTTAGAAGACCAGCTGTTATTTTCACATCTTTAATGATCTTATTTTCTTTTGATGATCTCCGAGAGCTAACATTTTACTGTAATACTAGTATTATGTTTGACATTGTTTTATAATACCCTCTTGTTATAGATTTGGTCACCCACTTTAAATATTGAAACATTCGTGCTTTTGTTTTTCGTACCTTTTATTTGATCTTCGGAAAACAATAAGTTAGCTGCCTGTAATGAAAGAAAAAAAACGAAATTAACAGAACATTGTTAGCAATGATGAATCCAGATTGTGAAATTTCGTATTTCGCTTCAGTGACTTATTAAACACCAACAAAAAGGAGCACTTTCTGGAGAGAAATGAACGAGTTAAAATGTGAGTGAGCGAGCTTTGGGTGTACTTGAAGAAAAAGTTGATCTTAGTCGCATAAAATTAGGAGCATATTTTATGGTGAAAGGAAAAGGGGGCCAAAGTTAAAAGAACAATTATTAGAAAAGAAAAGGAGAACGCGTCAAGGTAAAAATCGTAATTATCAAAGGTGACAATGGGGCACTACTAGCACCTGCTAAGGGGCACTCACCAGAAATGAAGAAAGGCGGAAAGGGGCACTTTTTACAAAGTAAAAAGGGCAATTATCAAAAGGAAATTGGCACTAATTAGAAAGGATAGGGGCACGTGTCAAAATAAAAGGGGCACTTATCAAAGGTGAAAAGGGGCATTTATTACAAAGTCGAAGGAGCAATTCTAAAATTGTAATAAGGGCACTCACCTCACCGGAGATGAAAAGAGGCACTTTTAACTGTCAATATGAAAGGGACTCCTCTCATATTTTAAAAGAAGCGATTAGAGGTATTTATTGTACCTAAAAAGGGGCACTTGTGAGAATGGGCATTATGGCCCCCACCCCCCTCTTAAGATCTCGGCCATGAAGCAGCTGATCTACGCGAAAATTTGCACACTTGTCAAGTAAAGTATATAGAATAATATGATAATTTCAATTTGTTGAAAAATTCACTTATATGCATTTTTATGGTAAATTATGCAAATAAAGTCATAACATCACATTTTTGCATTCAAATCATATATTATTCATATTTGAGCATTCTTTTTCACTACATTTTTTTTAGACCAATTGGAATAAAATACGACAACAAAATTCGGAAGAGCTAGCTTATTCATTATGTTATCTCTTGTTTTTATAATTTCTTATGTATTTCATTGTTTTTTTAACTTATGTAATTCATTGTTTTTGTTGTTTTATTTCATTTCTTACTACAATTAAACTATTTTGACTCCAAAAACAACCACCTAAACTTTAAACAAGACCCAATAACCAAGTTTGAGGAAAAATGACATTTCCGTATGTTTTGTACACAAATCACAAAAATGAGCGATTTTCGGGCTGACATGCAAAGACAAAAGGTCACGTGACCTTGTAACTGTTGGTCCGATTTTCAATTTTTTTGTTTGAAAGATGCGCAAGACTCGAAAGAAAAAAGTCAGCGAGCGGCGGGGCGCCATCCGTATGCGTTCCCGAGCAATCGGAAAAATCGTGGAGGGGGGGGGGGCATAATGGGCCCCCCCCCCCCGGCCTTATTAGGGTTAAGGGAAAGGGAACTTGCTCTTATCAAAAAAGAAAAGGAGCATTTATCTCTCTCTCTCTCTCTCTCTCTCTTTCTCTCCCTCTCTCTTCCTCCCGTAGATTGTTAAAAGCCAGAGAAAGATGTACTCTTAATACTTCCAGACTTAAGTCAACAAATATTCATTAAAAAATAACTCGTTAAGCTTAGAAAGTAGGCTAAACCCATGCCTAACTATTATAGTACGCCCGCCGAAGCCTTTCCGCATCGCTTCCGTGATCAACTAAAGAACTTCATTGTTCGACACCATGAATTAAATTCGCGAAAATTAAGAGCAGTTCCCTGTAGATCCAGGACTTTAAAGGGTTACTTTGTGGTCTCATCAGGTCTGACTACTGAGGTCCCCCCCCCCCCCCGTCTCCGCTTTTTTTTACTTTCTTTGTACCGGCCTTCTACATTCGTAATGCCGTCTTATAATTAGGGACCTGTTGAAAGGGGAAGGTGACGCGTTCCTCTCAAAATAATTCTATCCTCCTTATATTGCACACCATTTAGATTTATGGGGACGGTGACGCGATGTCCTGTGACCCCTATTCATGTTACTCCTTTGGGCATATCGTTCTCTAAGCTTATACCTTTTACGAACCCTGGCGAAAACCAATTTCCAAGCATTCGCCGCTCACACTGAGCGCCAAATGTAGCGAATTTGGGGTTTCGCCAGGGTTCGTAAAAGGTCCCGAACCTTCACAAATAGTGGCAAAAAAGCAAAAAAGTTGCTAATCTTCGCAAAAACTGTCGCTTACAATTTGCTTACAGTCGCCAATAGTCGCCCACTGCCAAAATTTGCAACGTTCGTAAGCATTCGCCGCTCAGTGAGATAACCACTTAAGGCATTTGGGACTATGGGACTATTCAAGGCTTTAAATGCAATGATTCCTTTGTAATTATGTATATATCGTATATTCGCTTGGCGTTCGCGTACGATATGTTGTGGTCGTGGTTATTTTACCTGACTGCTAAGAAAGCATAAATGCTTGTTTAAGCAACCAGACGGCCGACGGCTTTAGGTCCTCTCCGAGGGACCTGGTAATGAGGATTAATGCCTTACAAAAAGGCACTGGCGCATCGTCTTGGTTTCGAACCCGGGGTCACCGAATTACGAGACCACTGCTCTACCGACTGAGCTATCGACCAGTTTTGGAAACGCCCCCCTCTCAAAAAATGAAATGGAAGCTCGTTTTACCAATCATGTGAAAGAAGATTTGTTGACTAATACGTGGTGATACAAATTTTGCTGGGAAACCGCCTAAACTAATTGATATATTTGGTAAATTATTATATTTATCCGGACTGGATAGATATCGCGTAGTCCCATATACATCTTTCTGTGTACAGAGCTTGTAACTTTACCAAGACTGGGTCAAATTTATTATCATTTTGATGATTACAGAACCATACAGTACACACCAATACTTACTAGATGATCAACCTTTTCTGATCGATTCCACACCGTTTGTTTCACAATGCAATCGCATGATCAGAACTGGTCTATACCTTTAATCAAAGGGCATGATGCAATAAATTCTGCAACTGCGTTGTAAGATCACTTTCAGATTAGGAGAAGTTTATTCTTCAAAGAGTATTTTGAATTGAATGGAACGTTTCAACTCAGTAAGCACGACTTAGATTTGTAAAAGTTGTTTTTAAAAACAAGATTTTGGTGAAAAGCATTCAAAAACATCCTTGCATCGATTTGAATAACAATCATGTTTGTCGCATGATACTTCTTAATAACTTTGTTTTCTTTCTCGTTTGCAGGGAGAGAAGAAGCTATGTCACGTTAAAGACATCACAAATATCGGTCTATTGCGTATATACACATAAATACAGAATAATCCATGTGAATATAAGAATGTCATTTTAGAATAATTCATCAAAAATTACCCGACATTATACTATAGCATCAATACTTTGCCGGTACCACATTGTCCTTAGCCAGTATCATAATGAAGTTATCATTCTTTATCCAGTTTAGTATAATGTTTTTCGTCATATAAAGATGCGCTATTTTGTTTAGTGTTGAGATGCTAGGAAATGGTTTCAAGAGTACATTACACAAACCTGAACCATTGCACAGTGATGGTGGTTCTCTCTCTCTCTCTCTATGCATTATCAACTACATAGAAAGCAACAACAACAAAACTTAGGGTTATCTGGGATAACCGCGTTCAGTGGCAGGGGCGATAGTGAGAGTTAAATTAAAATAGGTTTTAGCTACCGAGCGTTTGCGCGAGGCGTTCAAGCAAGTCATATAAAATTGACGCTTCACCCCCACTCCCTCCCCTTATTCTAAACTGGATAAACATCGATCTCAGGGACTGACGATTTTTAGAAGGAACAAATTCAACGACAACAAAAGAAAACGGGAAATTATCTGGCTTCAATCGATGGCGATATTGCAGGGACTTTCTGCAGAAAATACCGGATGGATTTAGTAAGGAAAATCCAAGCTAACTCTTACCCGATGATGGAGGGGACAAAAAGCTTTGGAACGCTCAACTTTTTAGTGAAAAAACCCAAACTTGTAGTAAAGTATATTATTTATTAAAAAAAACTTGAAATAAGTCGAGTAGATAGAGAAGCAATTATGCATCCACCCCGAGCCCTCCGTTCAAGCAATCAAGCAATCAATACATGATTATATGGGAGCTGATCTTTTGGAGTTGCTTGACCAAACCTTTGGAACATTCTTTCCAATTCCATACGACATGCACCCACTTCTGCAACGTTCAAATCTGTGCTGAAAAAGCACCTCTTTGGCCTCTGTTAATTAGCTTAAAATGTATTTTGTCCTTTATTCCGCTATTTGTTTTGACCATGTTAGCTACCTTTATATTACGATAGTTTAATACTTTGATATTATGATACGTTAAGATAGCCATTTTCGTAGTTATAAGATTTTATATTCTCCTTGTTGATTTTTTTTTTTTGGGTGATTATATTTCTCAAATTGTCATTCATGCTTGTACAGCGTTTTATAATAATAATAGTTTGTTCGTATGTACCCGAGCATCGGATTCAGGCTTACCCACACACATTGTATGCCCATTCTCCACTTCCTGGGGAGCATTCCAGCCAGGCGTCATTTTTACAAGCGCACACTCTTGCTAATCTAACAACATTAGCTTTCGCATCCTACATGGTACCCATTTAGCACCTGGGTGGAGAGTGGCAAATGTAGATTAATGTCTTGCCAAAGGACATAGTGCCGCGGCGGGACTTGAGCCGCAAACCTTGTGATCCACAGTCCGGTGACATATCCACTCGACCACGACACCTCTTTATACATATGTATTATTATTATTATCATATGTGAATAGAATTGAACAGGGGTTTGGGAGAGAAATATACCTAAATGGAATTTAATAAACAGGTGTATTAATACCTACAAATTATTTAAGCCTTAAATTACTGTAGACGATAGCAACACATTTCAGGAAGAAAAACAAATGAATTCGTGATCTAACAACTTACCATCTTTAGAAATTGGGATAGATCCGGCAAAATTGAAGATAGAAAGCAAAATGTCTCTGGATCTCAGGTAGCCTACCTATACCTCTCTTCTGGTCGACTTGCTTTCAAGGAGTGGCAAGTGTGCAGTGATGTCAAAGAGTATTATACGGACATATAAAGCACGTGACCATATGCTAGTAATGTTGTTGTTGTTGTTGTTACTTTAGTTTTTAAAACGAGTTGTATAGTCCGTAGTGAATATTTGCGCCAAAGAAAGAAATCAAGGCTATAGTATTTATCAAGACGTTTCCTTATTATTTCTTCTTTCATTATTTTGCTATTTTAGTTTTAGTAAATAGCATAATCGTGATATCCGTTCTAATAATAAAATTTGCCCCAGGACCAGTACCAGTGACAAGGAGAAAGTTGAAAACCAAAAGTTTGTGGGAAGTGCAAAAATAGTTCGCCCCGTAATTATGATACTCAGAACATCTTTCTAGGATTTTAAGAAACACGTTTGACGTACTTTGTAATGTTGAAGGCGTTACTTCGATGAATAAGATCTAAAATAGTTACCTGCATTTTTATGTTCAAATTTGCTTCGACAGATCATTGAGAAGAGGAGGAGGGATTTTAGGAAGAGGGAGAGAAAGGGAGGTGGCAGAGGAAAGACGAAGAGTAAATTGGTGGGATATAGATGCACACAAAAAGACAGTAATCAATTAAATACCCTGTGATCAATATCATAGACTGCCAGAGACAGATCACTGTTGCGCATTGCGACATATTGTTACGCCACCTTTGAAGGAAACAGAGCCTAGCTAGCCGCCAGCGCTTTCACTTGTTAAAAAGATTTTCCTGAAAAAGAACACCCAATTTCCTGGAATTTGATGATTTTGTTTAAAGTTTAAAAAATGCCTCTTACGTGGATTTGTTATTTGGAAATTGCTAAGGGGAGTCAAAAGCCATACGGCTTGTCGCACAGTACCAGGGCCCTGTTTCATAAAGCTTGTTATCAATAACAAATGCTTAATTTCTGTGACAAATTTGCCGTCAGCCAATCAAATGCCACGATATCAGTAGCTTATAACAGTTATTGTAACTTGTTATTGATGAAAAAGTTTTATGAAACAGGGCCCGGATTGTGAACTGTAACCTGGCCTTCAAGAGGGTATCTCACAGAGCGGCATTATGCTTGAGAACGTAGCGAATGTTGGGTTTCGCCAGGGTTCGTAAAAGGTTGCAAAAGGTTGCAAGAAAGTTCGCAAACAGTTTTTCTTGTGTAAACATGTTCAAAATTTATTTGCGTCTTTATTTTTCCGCAAACAGTTGCAGGCGTTTGCAAAACAGTCGTAAGCGTTTGTAAAAACAGTCGTAAGCCTTTGCAAATGGTTGTAAGACGGTGTCGCTCTTTGTTATCGCCAGTTTCAGGGTATCTTTGTTTCGCCAATGCTAGCGACCACGTTAAGCATAGGTCCATTTATAAAATCGACTCATCGAGTACAAGGAGTTAGCAAAAGGCCAAACGTTCACAGATAGTGGCAAAAGATTGGCAAATAGTTGCTAAAATCTTCGCAAAAATTGTCGCTAACAATTGCTTACAGTCGATAATAGTCGCCAACTGCCTTTCGCAAACACTTCCGGAAACATTCGCTCAAATGTTGCTAATTGTCGCTATCTATCTATCTAAGTATCTTCTCCCGGTTCTGAGGTTGATTGCAACATCTCTCCATTTCACTCTATCTTCAGCCATTCTGGTGCACTCTTGCAATTTTAGTCCACTCCAGTTCTTGACATTCTCCTCCCAGTTGATTCTGGGTCCCCCACTAGCCACTAGGTCTACTACCTAACTATATATATATTTGTATGTATACATATATAAATACGAATTATTTATTGGGCTTATTTTGCTTTCCAATAGATCCGTACAATATGGCACAGCTTTAGGGGCCTGGAAAAGCCCCTACCAGGGGTTCCGGGCGGAGCCCCAGTATGCTCTCGCGTTTATTTGAGAAAGTGTCTCTAAGATATAAAGAGAGGTTATTTCTTAAATGAAATGAAAGGTCTCTTGAAAGTAAAATAGCCCTTTAATTTCAATTTTTGGAAACAAACTCTAACCCATCCCTTGATATTTAAATTGCACGGCTCGTACTGTGTGCTTTTGTTCACACTCTCCATGATCTATAAAGGGTGCTTTCTTTATTTGATCATCAACAGAAACAAATTGCTAGGCCACGAACTTTTCGAAGCGTGACCAGATTTAAAGTATGCTTAAATGGGGGCATTGATGTATGTGGAAAAACAGGATTAAGATCCCATGCAACGCTTCGAAATATAAAAGAAGAATAAGAAAAATAAAGTTGAGATTCGACGTTTATGTCTAGACGTTGCTTAATGCATTTCGTATTGGTATTATCTTCCATCTGAGAGTGATTATAGACGTTATTTATATGGAAATAAAGATAAAGCTGTCCGGGTCTTTGAATATAATGCTTCAAAACAAATCGAACAAGCTGTTTATTTCTTTATCCATGGTCTGTTTCTACTGTTTATCTATTTTCCTTGCCAACCCTCGAAAACGAATTCATTATGCATTTCACAGAGGAAAGTTTGCATATTGATGAACATTGTAGCCTTAGGACAGGATGGTGACATAAAATTGATAAAAGAACATCATAATCAGATTATCCGCCCCCGAAACCCAACCTTCAATTTATCAACTTTCATCATACTGGTCTTTTTCCTTTTGGAACTACGCTTGACCTTTAACTCGGATGGCGGCCATTTTTTATTTGGTCAATATAGCCAGCATGACAGCCCCAAGGAAACCTGTAATTGATACAAGCAACATCATAATCAGATTCTCTGACCCCGAAAACCCCTTTACTATATAAACTTTTATCATTCTAGCCCTTTTCCTGTTGGAATTACACTTGACCAAGTTACTCAAAGGTGGCAGCCATTTTAGATTTGACCAATATGACCAGTATGGCAGCCCCAAGGAGACCTCAAATCGATGAAAGAACATCACGATCAGTTTCTCTGACCCCGAAAACCCCATAAATATATGAACTTTTATCATACTATTTATCATTCTAGCCCTTTTCCTGTTGGAATTACACTTGACCAAGTTACTCAAAGGTGGCAGCCATTTTAGATTTGACCAATATGACCAGTATGGCAGCCCCAAGGAGACCTCAAATCGATGAAAGAACATCACGATCAGTTTCTCTGACCCCGAAAACCCCATAAATATATGAACTTTTATCATACTATTTGGTGATTCATTATTTATATTTCCGTGTACTACATTTGTATCCTGTTCAGGACCATGATGTAAAACCGATGTTGTATCTATACAATGTATATCTGATTGTTGTTATCCTAAATAAATACATTTCAATAAAAAAAAATCTAGCCCGTTTCCTTTCGTAACTACACTTGACCTGTAACTCAGATGGCGGCTATTTTGGATTTGACCAATATTACCAGTATGACCCGAGGAGATCTCAAATCGATGAAAGAACATCTTAATCAGATTCTCTGACCCAGAAAACCCCATAAATATATAAACTTTTATCAAACCAGCCCATTTCCTTTCGTAACTACACTTGACCTGTAACTATCAGATGGCGGCCATTTTGGATTGACCAATATAACCAGTATGGCAGCCCCAAGGAGACCTCAAATCGATGAAAGAACATCATAATCAGATTCTCTGACCCCCAAAACCCTATAAATATATAAACTCTTATCATACAAGCGCTTTTCCTTTTGGAACTACGCTTGACCTTTAACTCAGATGGCGGCCATTTTGGATTTGCCCAATAGGGCATACCCAGAGGGCACCCTTCTTGGCGTCCGGCAGAAATCGTAAAAGTATGGTATAATCTACCTCTGGGTCAAATTTGGTGCTTTTACAAGAATATGCACAAAACAACCCCTTTTTAGCCCTAACAGCCCTCATCAGTGGCGGTTCCAGGATTTTTCAAGGGGGAGGGGTCGAAGGCAACGAGTGCGCGAAGCACACTGCAATCGCCCGTAAACGCTAGCCCTACTGGATTGGGTCAAGAGGCAGACCACAGATACAGAGCACATAATTTCATATTTATTTACAATTATTCATTGGGGCTTATTTTACTTCTTAATGGATCCGTACAACATGGCAGAGTTTGGGGGCCTGGCAGAGTCCTCGATGGGGGTTCCGGAGCAAAGGCCCAGGACGCTCTCGAGTTTGGCAATTCAGAGCATCTAGATAGCCGTCGTGAGCGATAAAACCTCTAATCCTCCCCTTTAAATTAAAGTGCAGTGCCCCTATTATGTGGTCTTTTTAAAAGAGTACAAAAAAGCCCTCAAAACACAATTATAGGCCACGAATTTTTCGAAGCGTGACCAGATTCAAAGTATGCTTAAATGGGGGCATTGGTGTATGTAGAAAAACAGGATTAAGATCCCACGCAACGCTTCGAAATGTAAAAGAAGAATAAGAAAAATAAAGTTGAGATTCGACCTTTATGTCTAGACGTTGCGTAATGCATTTCTTTATCGGTATTTTCTTCCATCTCAGAGTGATTATAGACGTTATTTTTAAGGATAATACAGCTTAAAGATAAACTTGAGTACTGGTAAAAAAAAGAAAATTATTTCTCACAGAATCAAACGAAACTTACACTGAATGTTCAAGATTACAAATAAATGACATGTGCCAAACAATTTTGGAAGAAAATGTATACTGGCTGAGTAATGAGCATAGAAAAACAAGGAATCAAGGTAGTACCAACCCCGACACCATGCGTGTTGTCCCATACATAGCTTTCTGTGTATGTGTTTGTTACTTTACCAAGACTCGGTCAAATTTATTATGATTTTGATGACTCCAGAACGTTGCAGTGCACACCAATACTTACATGCTACATGATCAACTGTTTCTGATCCTTTCCACACCTTTTCTTTCACAATGCAATCGCATTACCAGTACTAAAGTTTATCTTTAAGCTTTCTGGGGTTTTGAAGATAATGCTTCAAAACAAATCGACCAAGCTGTTTATTTCTTTATTCATGGTCTGTTTCTACTGTTTATCTATTTTCATTGCCAACCCTCGAAAACGAATTCATTATTCATTTCACAGAGGAAAGTTTGCATATGAGAACTATATATATATATATATATCTCTCTATCTCTCTCGCTCTCTCTCTCTCTCTCTCTCTCTCTTTATTATACGAATTATTTATTGGGCTTATTTTGCTTCCTAATGGATCCGTACAATATGGCACAGCTTGAGGGGTCTGGCAGAGCCCCTGCCGGGGTTCCGGGGCGGAGCCCCAGGATGCACTCGAGTTTATTTGACTTTCAAGAGAAAGTGTCTCTCAGAGAGAAAGAGAGGTTATTTCTTAAATAAAAATAACGAAAGGACTCTTGAATTCAAATAGCCCTTTCATATCATTTTAGAAATAAACTCTAATACATCCCTTGATATTTAAATTGCACTGCTCCTACTGTGTGCTTTTTTCACACTCTCCCTGATCTATAAAAGGTGCTTTCTTTATTTGATCATCAACATGAATACAATTCTAGGCCACAAACTTTTCGAAGCGTGACCAGATTCAAAGTATAATGGGGGCATTAATGTAGAAAAAACAGGATTAAGATCCCATGTAACGCTTTGAAATGTAAAAGAAGAATAAGAAAAATAAAGTTGAGATTCGACCTTTATGTCTAAACGCAGCTTTATGCATTTCGTATAGGTATTATCTTTCATCTCATGCAGAGTGATTATAGACGTCATTATATGGATAATAAAGATAAAGCACACCACGAGGAATATACTCCTGGTTGATTGATTGATTAATTGATTTTTATTCGCCATGCTTCCAACATACAACAATATACAAGAATAACAGATCAAAATTAAGTCAGCTTGAACAAGATAGCCCACGAAAGCTCGAGAGCTATTTTCAGTGGGGTCACCGACAGTCATGTACACAATTAATGAGTTAAAGTAGTAATATTTACAGACAGATATGAAGCAAAAAACTTATTAAAGATGCTATGTCCCTTTTGCAGCCAACAGCAAAATCTGTAGAACTTTGCAGGAATTATGAATATGTTATGTATGTCCTATCTGTGAAATTTAAACGTTAGCAGTGTCCTAATATTCAAATTATGCAAGGAAACCCGTTTACTTGCTAGACTTCACTTAGTCCAGAATCTGCACGGTCCTTTATAATTTCCCTACACACTTGATTCAAGCCGTCGAAGATGGCGTTATCAACAAACTCATAATTATGCTCACCAGTTTTTCGCCGGGCTTCCTAATTTAATGATCACGCCATCATCGGCTGGTAGCAAGTAAGTAGGGAGAGGTAGCGTTGGTGTGGTGGAGATAAAAAATAAATAGGCCAGATTCTGGACTAGACTTCACTGTCAGACACTATTGAGTGACTGACTGGCTTTTTTCATCTTTGGTAATAACATACACAAAATGAGCTGTAAAGGATACATGAGCATTTGTCTGCATCAATAACCCACTTCTTGTAATGGCCAAAATTAAACTAATTGAATCTTTTCGCAGCATAAAACGTACGACCATTCGGTACAATGGTCTGAAAAATCAGACCATTACTTACTGGCTATATAGCTCCTAAGTCGATTCAACAACTAATAGTTGTTATTTTCCCACTTAAAGACATTTTCAAACCCCCTTTTTTTAGGGAAGTTCTAAATTAGTATTGTCTTTCAAATGCCGTTGGAATTTAACTCTTATCGTGCCACAGGGCTAATCCCCATTGTGCCAGGTTGTTTTGGAGATAATCTGATTAACGCGATGGTTCTATGAATGGTGAGTGCAAAACACACAGCACAGCCCAATGAGCATGAACAATAACTGCTACTACGAATGCGCCCTTGCACGCACATGGCACTCAATAGGTAGCGTGCATGCAGCCTCATGGCAGGCTATGGGTTAACCTTTTCATTTTTTGGCCTGCAAATAGGACATAGTACCTTTAAAGATGATAACATCATAACTGTTTTTATTTATAGGTTCGCCCTAGCAAGTAGACACGCCATAGCCATGCCGTAGAGCGGTTCTATGGCGAACATACGTCGGGTGTACGGTAGCCTTCGTTTTATATACTACAGGGGTAAAGCGGTAGCATCAGTTTGGCCGCACGATCGCCGTATTGTCCCCCTTCGGCCGCCTTTGCGGCTACCTTGCGTCTGTCTTAGTATTTGTCAACAAGCTATGGCCGCCGCCTAAGGCGACCGTGCGTCATCACTTCAAAGGCCGTACGGCAGTCGCAGATTTACTGTCTCAACAATTAAAAATACGCCGTGCGGCTACCCTGACATAATATGTGACCGCTACCGTATGTGACCGTGAAAATGCTGTGGCGGTCCTATAATTGCTATTGACCGTAGATATTTTAGACCGCACGGCCGCCGCGGCAAACAGTGAAGGACGAACGCACGCACACATTTTCACGTAGCCCTATGTACATTACGCAAAGCGTACGAGTGAACGGGCGAGTTTATGTTCATGTGACCTATGACACGTTGACGTCATACGACTCCAGTGGCTATTTACGAACTCGCTTATTGAAGAAAAAATATTTATTTATTTCTCTCTCTCTCTCTTCTTCTCTCCTTTCCTCTTCTCTCCACTCTTTCTCCCTATCTCTTCCTTCTCCTCTCATCCTCTCTGTCTCTCTCTCTCTTCCTCTCCCCCTCTCCCTCCACTTATCTCCCCTTTCTCTCTCTCTCTCTCTCACACACACTCTCTCTCTCTCTCTCCCTCGCTCCCTTAATTCTCCTCTTACCCCCTCTCTCTCCTTCTCTCTCTCCTCTCTCCCTTCTTCTTGCAGACCATAGTAACTTTGATTGGTTACTGTTAAAGATACTATGTCCTTTTTGCATCCAACATCAAATTATGTAGAACTTTGCAGCAATTATGAATATGTCATGTTTGTCCTATCTGTAAAATTTAAACGTTGGCAGTGTCCTAATATTTAAAGTATGCAAGGAAACCCGTTTACTTGCTAGACTTCACTGTCAGACACTTGAGTGACTGACTGGCTTTTTGTCTTCTTTGGTAATAACATACATGAAAAGAGTTGTAAAGGGTACATGAACATTTTGTCTACATCAATAACCCACTTCTTGTGATGGCCAAGATTAAACTGATTGAATCTTTGCGCAGCATATAACGTATGACCATCCGGTTATTGTTTGAAAATCAAGACTATTACTTTTGGGCTCTATAGCCCTAACGTCGATTTGACAACTAATAGTCATTATTTTCCCAATTGAAGACATTTTCAAGCCCCATCTTTTTTAGGGAAGTTCTAAATTAGTATTATCTTTCAAATGCAGTTGGAATTTAACTTTTTCATTTTTTGGGCCTGCAAATGGGACATAATACCTTTAAGGTAATGTGACGTCCTTTTAAGGCACTGCCAGGCACGGCCCAGTGTCTTAACACAATGTCACACACAGCAGTCCACGCTCTCGTCGTGTAAATCTAAAAGTCCCAAGGACCGCACACTAGCTATGGAGTTCTTTTTAACGAGTGAACTCAAAAATGATAATTGGTAGGAGACGTTGTTGCATCAACGTATAAGTTGCGGTGGCCATAGGGTCTTTTTAGAGTCTAGTGCTGATTCAGTTTTATCTCTGTTTTTTTTTAACCCGGGCATAATTAGGGTTAGGGCATAAAAGTTTGATCAATTATGATTTCACATGATTAATGTTAAGCGGTATAAAAACATGATGTGTATGTATTTTTTTGAAAGAATTTGTTAGAATTTGTTTTCATACTTTAACAAGTGAAACTGTTGATAATTTATGTGAAATAAATGCCGTATTTACATGCTAGTAGCTCGGCAGGCTATATCGAAAAATATTGTATATTTTTGTTATTTTGTCAGAGTGACATCTGGATGTGATGGTTGCTATGGGTGATATTATGTGGTAAACGATCTTTAGATGAACGTGCCATTTCCTTGTAACTTTCTCCCTTTCTAACCCGGCTTCTACCATCTTTTTTGCTTTTTTTTTCTCTCTCTCCCTCTTTCTTTTTCCTTCTTTTGTTTTCTATTTTCTTTTTTTTTCTCTGCTCCTTCCTTTTCTCTTCTCCTTTTTTTCTCTTCTCCTTTTTTTTTTTTCTCTTCTTTTCTTCCTCTTTTTTTGCGCCGCCAATAGGGGGTGGGGGGGGGGAGGGGGCGGCCGTTTCGGCCCCTCTGGATCCGCCACTGAATTTCGGAGTGTCTAGGAAAATTCCTTTTTTAGATCTGTGCGAAAGCGAAGCAGGTGAGCAGAAGTTGGATAGTTTGATTTCCTTTAAATGCTATTTTATCATACAAATTCACTACCTTAGAATAGACAGTAAAACAAATGCATATTAGAGCTCAATGCTTCTCGATAATTATTAATATTATAATGGTATTGAGGCACACAAATATGAAGATATTCTCAGTTCAAGTTCAAGTTCATTTTATTCAAACCACACAAAACATGATATAATCTTTTACATAAAAAGAGACTGTAATAGTACATTAATCAACATATTTTAACTTGATTACATCATAAAATAAATGATTTGGGCATGCCGATGCCGAACAATGAATGATATTGTTTTCATTCATTATTTGACCACTACAAATCTACGGGGGCATTTCTTTCTATACTCCTATGATGGCGAGCAGGCGGTGGAGATGAGGATGATAACAATTGGCGGTATTTGATTCTCCTCTTTTTCAAACGAGGCGCAAATTAAACTTGGGTAAAACAAAAATATTCCATCTTCATGAGCGACTGTGTAGTTTCAGGATTAATTTCCGACGCAGAAGTAAAACGTTTAACTTGTGAGTTGAATTTATGAAAAGAGTCGGGAACAAATGAATATCTGAATCGTGAAAGGCGGGTAGAGTTGGGGCGAAGTCTGATACCAGAACGATTAAATGAAATAAAATGTTTATAATGTACTAATGTGCCAAGCCTCTTACATTTAGAGGTGTATACGATGACGTCAATACAGACGAAAAATACGAGTGTACTAGAGTATTAATAAGACTAAGTATATTTAGCATACACCTTATATAAGCAGCAGCCGACAAAACTGGCTAGAGGAATATACGATCGTACAAAGTAAGTTAGAAATCCTTGTATATACAAACAGGGTTTCTTTCTCAAGAAGTTTACTACTCACATATGTCACCAGCAATTTTGCCTTTTGTGTTCAGGGCGCATCTGTTCGTGCCATTAAATTTCGCTAAGCTACCGACCTGTCTTGCTTACATTGTACACATAGATCATTACATGATTGAGTCTGTGGGTGAGTACGCGTGTGTGTGCGTGTGTATGTATGCGTGTGTGTTTGTGTGTGAGCGTGCGTGTTTCTGATTGAAATGTGCGGGCGACAACTGCGAAATGGCATCGACTATGGTGCGGATAATATCTTTAACGATGTGATTCAGTGTTTTGTGTACTTTTTATATCTGATTTTCAGCGTCTTTTTTTCCCCTGGGCAGAACTTTTCGGTCAGACTTCGCCTCGAATAATGCTCCTCCATGAATTTTAGAGCCGGTGAACAATTCTCGAATAGCTTCACGGAACCCAGGATGCCGAACCGTGTAGACAATCGGATTCAAACAGGAGTTGTAAAACGCAAGCAGCGTGAGAATACGATTTGTGTTGCCGAAGGCAAAACTTCGGCTTATGAACCCGAAGTTGAAAAGAAAGTAAGCAATGGTGTTCGGCCCCCAGCATATGATGAAAATCAAGACAACCATGAACAGCATCTTGATGACTCGATTCTTCGCAGTCAGCAGGTTGTGTGATGGGTTAGATCTGTTTTTCTGTACATTGCCTTCCGTGAACTTTGTTGATTTTCGGTGGAGAATGACAGCGGTAACAGCCTGGGCAAGAATCATTATAGTAGCAGGGATGATGAAGTACGTAAGGAAAACCTTGATGCCCAGGAATTGTCCGACTGCTGGCGAGAACGACAAAGCGCAGGCATGAATCACGCCATCTACGGTACAGGTCAAGATCAAGTTTAGAGTTAAGAGTATCACCCATAACCAGACAACAACGACGGCTATAGATGTTTTGCCTCTACTAAAGTAGCGATTGAAGTAGATAGGGTACATGACGGCTATGAGACGCTCTACAGAGATTAAAGCCAGGGTGTAGATCGAGACTCCGACCGCCCACCACATGAAAAAGCCGTCGTAAATGAGTCGGCAATAAATCTCCCCCAGGAACGAAGATGG
Source organism: Strongylocentrotus droebachiensis (assembly GCA_035222895.1). Lineage (NCBI taxonomy): Eukaryota > Metazoa > Echinodermata > Echinoidea > Camarodonta > Strongylocentrotidae > Strongylocentrotus > Strongylocentrotus droebachiensis. The sequence goes on from JAVYIG010003341.1 coordinate 58,573, forward strand.
TACGCTGACTGCCACCGGCAAGGGTAGGATAAATATGGAGGTTAAGAAGTCTGCCATCGCTAGAGCTGCGATGAGGGTGTCGGTAGACCGGTTCATTGCCCTGCGTTGCCAAATTACTAGCATGACGAGCATTTGGCCGACGACACCAAGTACAGAAGACGTTATTTGTAGAAACTGCCACCACGCCCACTTTATGGGGCGCCACCTCCATGGAATCGATTGTTGTTGTTGTTGTTTTTTGTTGTAATGGCAATCAGTCAAGACCTGACTATTATCACCAACGCCTTTCTTTTTAATATTAATTTCTTTCTTTCTCTTTTTTTTTTAAATAAGAGTATCAAAAATATAATTTAGATATAGGCTTCTCTCTCTTTTTCTTTTTCTTTCTTTTTTCCCCCTTAAAATGAAATGAAAGAGAAAATAGATGAAGAAAAAAAAAAATACGACAAAATGTAGATTTTTGTATCCTGTAGGTTACCGCGTAGTCCTGTCCGTTCTAAGACACCGTCCAGACACCGTCCTGTCTCTCGGGTGTAGACAGGGGGCTCCCTTTGGGATACATTAATAATCTGGAAACTCGAAAGAAGAAAGGAATTGATTAACAATTTTAAAATCTAAAGGGTACTTTTCCGGGGAAATTGGCTTTGAGCGACCTCGCAGACTTTAATGAATCTTCGATCAAAAGAAAAACAATTTTGTGATAGAGTGGTGTTTATAATACATGTCGCATTGGATAATTAAACTTTTTAGGGGAAACAAACAAAATGTGGGCTTTTGTGAGTGGTGGTGCAAAAAAAGACAAAAAAAGACAAAAAAAAAAAACTTTAATTGAAACGTTTCGTTCTTAGAACGAAACGGTATAAAGCGTTTTGAATGTTAGCTTCTGATGAATTTAAGAGCCTTAAAATATCGTCGGGATTTATACAATCTGTTTCAGCGAGTAGCATGGATCTTTCAATTAAATATTTCGGGCACTTTGCTATAAAGTGTTCAGTGGTTTCTACTTCTCGACACGAGTTACAGTGTCCAGTTGGATGTATTCCCATTCGGCCTAGATCCGCGTTAAGACCGATGTGTCCAAGTCGTAAACGACGTATTATCTTTTCTTTTGCTCGCTCTAGTTTGCAATTGAAGGTTTGTGCAACCGATTTTTGGATTGTTTTGTAGTGTGTATTTGGAGAAACCTGCCATCTTAATTGCCACAGCTCGGTAAAATGCCTCTCTAAAATGCTGTTCACTTCTGAGATATTAAGGCTGTTTGTTATTTCAATGTGTTTGCTGAGGGCTGCCTTAGCATGAAAATCTGCACATTCATTTCCCGTTATTCCACAGTGGGAGGGAATCCATTCAAAGCTAACATTTATATTTTTTAATTTAAGGTGGGATAAGCTTACAAGTATTTCTGAAATAAAATTCTCTTCTTTTTTGTTCTTTATTGCTACTAAGGCACTTAATGAGTCGCTGAATATAACTGATCCTACATATAAAGTATCTAACTGGTGTAACCAATTGAGGGCCAGCATTATCCCCGCCAGCTCAGCTCTATATGAGGATGTTCCGTCAGACAATCTCTTTGATTGTTTACACGCGAAGTAAGGAACATAGAAAGCTGCAGAACAACGTCCTTCTTTAGGAAGTTTGGACCCATCTGTGAATATGTGAAGTTGGTTGAACCATTTTGTGTTTATTATTTCTAAACTTCTCTGTTGCAAAAGTAGTGGATTATCAGATTTGTTTATCTGACTAGCCAATTCAATTGATATAACAGGCTCCGTTAGTAACCATGGGGGGAAGTTTAGGGGTTTTAATTTTTCTACAGAAAGGTGTTTGTTAGAGTTTTCTGTTCGATAACCAAACGGTTTGTTGCACTGTTTTCCTTTCATATACTGATACTGCCAACAAGGTTGTAAACTTGGAAAAACTGGATGCTTAGGTTGTTTTTCTATGCTGTGCTTATATTTTAGGGCTAGTTGTTGTCTCCTAAGATCTAATGGGGCTTCTCCCATTTCTACTTGGAGAGACGCTAGTGAAGTTACCGGTAGGGCACCTGCACATATCCTTAAGGATTGGTATTGAATCGAATCTAACACCTTCTTTACGTTTTCCGATGCACTGTCGTAGGCTTCACACCCGAAGTCCAAAAGGGGGCGAATATAAGCTCTATAAACCATTATTAAGGACTTAGATGAACTGCCCCATGACGTACCAGTTAAACATCTTAAAATATTTAACTTTCTCTTGCATCTGGTGGATATATACTCTATATGTTGGGTCCAGGTAAGTTTTTTGTCAAATAATATACCTAGGAATCGGTGTGTATTTTCACATTTTAGTGGTATTTTGTTTAAAGTGAGGTTTATCTCATGGTTTTTGGTACTTTTGGTGAAAAGTAGGGGGACAGTCTTTTTTAGGGACAGTTGGAGACCCCAGGACGTAAACCAGCTATGTAGGTCATCAATATAATTTTGTATTTTTTTGGTAATGAAAGGAATATTGCTGCGTGAGATCCATATCGCGCAATCATCGGCATACAAGGATATTTTTATCGAAGGGTCTGTTGGGATATCGTTGAGCATTATGTTAAAGAGTGTGGGACTCAGTATACTACCTTGCGGGAGACCTCTCTCCATCTTGAACTTGTGCGATAGTTGTCTACCAACGCGTACCTGATAAGTGCGGTCTTTTAAAAAGTTGTGAAGAAATCTAAGCATGTTTCCTTGAATACCTATATTTCCTAGTTTGTGAATTAGGCCTTCTATCCATACTGTATCATATGCCTTATTTATGTCTAAGAAAACGGCTAAAGTATGCTCTTTATTATTTATACTCTTCTGGACATCGTTTTCAAGATTTACTATATTGTCTGTTATACTACGGCCTCTTCTGAACCCACTCATAAAAGTAGGTAATATCTCATGTTTCTCTAGAAACCAATCAAGTCTGGTTTTAATCATCGTTTCCATGATTTTTATGAGACATGGCGATAAAGCTATGGGTCGATATGATGATGCCTCACTTGCATTTCCGTTCTGTTTTAGGACTGGGACCATTATCGCGTGTTTAAGTTGGGGTGGGACTCCATTGTTGCGTTATTTAAGCTCTCTGTGAAGGATTCTTCATAACCAGATACATTGTCGAATTCAGTTTCCATTTCTAAAGAGTCTCCCCTCTCGGTTGTATTTGACATGTTGCCATCGGAGCTCTTACCGGGATGAGAGGGGAATCCAATCGGCTCTGCAACAATGGTAGAATTCAAAGGAGATGCTGTGGATAGGTTAGAGACATCTCCTTCCCAAACAACAACAGTCGTGTCAGTGATGTCTTCCTGTAATGCAGATGAATACCACGTGGACGTCTCAGGTGTTGTGTGTTCTGTCCTGCCCCCCTCTAGCCTTGTGCTTAAGCTCACCAACAGGGCAGTTACTCCAAGCATTATACGCACCATACCTACAAAATAAAAAAAAAGTGGTCACATGAAACGTTTTAGATTTTCACATCGATTTTGTGGAAAGCGACATGCACGATTACTTTGCTTTTAATAATATACTTCTTGGAAGAAAAACATATTGAGGCAGGGAATTAATTTGAAAGGACTGGTCTGATGGAATAAATAATGACTTATCCACAGCTAGTGAGTTTGTGTTTGTTGAACAAGAGCAGGTGGTTGCCGTATAACCCGTAGTCATTAATGCCTAGGTCATATTTGCTCTACGGCTAGTATACGGCAGCCGTACGCTTCCTAAATCGAGAGGTACTTGCGGCGACCGGAGGGGAATCTGAGGCGGCCTCAGGGTCACCCTAGGGCGAATCCCTATATCTATAGGCCGTATACAAGCCCTGGTTAGCCGTGGGATTATATCGCGGAGTTGTAACTTCTTTCATTTCTAGGTTCGCTGTAGCAATTACACACGCAGTAGCCATCCGTAGAGCGGTTCCACGGCGACCCTACGTCGGGCGTACGATGGCCTTGCGTTTGCAATGCAGCTGTCCTAGGGTCTCATGAATTAAAATTGACTTTTGCAGAACCCAAACAAAATTGTGGCTGCCGCGGGAATTAAGGCGACCGTGCGTCATCATTTCAAAGGCCGCACGGCAAATTCAAAATACGCCGTGCGGCTACCCTAACACATGTGACCTCTAGCTTATGTGACCGCGGGAATGCTGCGGCGGCCCTATAACTGATATTGGCCGTAGATAGTTCAAAACGCAAGGCCGCCGCAGAAAATGTGACATAGGCATTACCTATCCGCGCTTATGAAGAAAATCAGAGGCCAATAATACAACGCGATGTTTGCGCAAGGCGGGTCAATGATTATAGTCAGTGGCATTGATACAGGTTGGGGCGCATGCCCCCAATTGAATTTTAAAAAGGAACATCGAGGAGAGAGAGGAAGGAAATTTTGTACAAAGAACATGAAATAATATAAGGAGACAATTTGCTCAAAAATACTCTTTAAGATTTAAACTATAGGCTTTCCAGGCCAATTTCTCATTTGTTCCAGTTCATTTGATGAAACGTGTAATGAGTTTATCACAAACACCATCTCCGGTTGAGACTGCCATTCAAAATATAACTCCAGTTATTCAAGTTTGGTTTCGGACAATGAATTTAGTGCTTAAATCATAACAATTCTTTCCGTCTAGCGTGTGCTACGATTCTTTCAAATTCGTGGCCAATTGCCTTAAACTGATCTCCCGCCTTCGGACTCACGAATCGGCGTTCAACTTCGAAAGATATTCATTCAAATTAAAATGGATGTTGTTTATTTTGTCCCCTATCTCTTTTCGATTTTATCTCCCTCAAAAGGAAATTAATTTGATTAAAATATTCCGTTCCATTGTCGACATTGGACACACCTTTAAGAAGGTCTAAACGGGGACCATGTAAATATATTACTTGTTTCCAAAATATTTCACTACTCAATGCTTCGTTAGAGCAGACGTCTAAAAATGTTGTATTGCCCTTAGCGACTGACCCCAAAATCTTGAAATTTACGGTCGGCTTTATACATTTAAAAAAAAAAAAAAAATGTATTTAGGCATTACACTAAGAAATATCAGCCCAAAGAGGGAGTAAAAAGATAAATAAATTATATTTCCGACCAACCGACTCATGTTTTGGCACCTACAGGGCAATACAACATATTTTTTGTTCAGTTAGGCCTAAATGTTGTGCATGATCCCCCATCCACACGAAGCACACTTAATAGACTTGCTCAAGACCTCCATCTGAATTCCTATATCGATATTCATGTAGTTTTACACACTAAGCCAGCTTGAAAAAAATCCATGCAATAGTCAATAAAGGTAAAGACTAGTTTTGGAAACGCCTCCATTTCAAAGAATGACACGGAAGCCCTTATTACCAATCATGTGAGAAAATGTTTTGAATAATACGTGACAATACACATTTTGCCGGGAAACCGCCTACTAATTGATATATTTCATAAATTATTATATCTATCTGAACTGGGTAGATATATGGTAGTCCCATATACATATTTCTGTGTACAGTGCTGGTAACTTTACCAAGACTGGGCCAAATTTCATATCATTTTGATGATTCCAGAACCTTGCGGTACACACCAATTATGCTAGAAGATCAACCTTTTCTGATCGATTGCACAGCGTTTTTTTTTTTCACAATGCAATCGCGTGACCAGAACTGATCTATACCTTTAAACAATTATTTTCGGACAACACTTTCATTTTTATTTGAGGGAAGTACTAACAAATGTTGACCTTTTTTAATGAAAGAAAATATAAATTGGTTCCTCCAAATTGAGATTTGAAATTAGGTACGGCACATGATAAATTAATTATGTCGTGGTAAATAGAATGACCGCTCGACGAAAAGCGCGCATAAACCATGAATTCGAATGAAGAAAGAAATTTGAATTGGTTCCTCCCAAATGAAATTGGCAATTGGGGACGGCACATGATAACTTAATCGACGAAAAGTGCCCACAAATCAGGAATTTTAATGAGAAATATTAATAGCAGGGCTTAATTGCGCTACATAGAACGCACATGCAAGGAATTGGATTGTGGAAGTTGCGAAATTGCCAGTAGTATGTGTCGCGGTGACGACATGATAAATCTTAAATGAATCTGTTGTAAGAGTTGTATCGGAATATGATTGTATAAACAAATGTTTTAGGGTGATCCATTCTGTGTCCTTAATGCAGTATACGGCAGATAATAATAACACAATTGAGATAGCATTGAAAGAAAGAAGAGATATGAAGACAGAGACTGAGTGTTTATGAGTGTCCGTTTCACTTAAAATTATTTTCAAATCTAAAGGGGCAATGGATATATACGACAAGATGTCACAATATATAAATTTTGGTATTTTCATGAGGAAATAACATTTCAGAGAAAGTCAAGTGAATTTGCCTCGCTCGCTTGGCTTGCTCTACAAATTTAGGAAGGGAGTAGTTTCATGCAACGAGGCAAATACCATGATATGACGATATTCTGGAAATGTCACTGCCCGTATATCGTTGTGATTCGGCCAGCATTGTCCCCGAATACGACTTTATTTCAGTTTATGTTTTTGTTATCGAAATATACAATTTTCTTCCCTCGTTTGCTTCACTTTTTGCGAAATTGATAAATCAGGATAATTCCTGTCAATTGATTACTAAAATACAATTATAAAATAATAATTTTGCCTTTTTTTTCCTCACACGCTTCGCGGGGTCGCAATATTTGGGATCCGGATAATATATATTTTGTTTGGGCAAAAAAGCCCGCACCCGAAATCCTGCCCGTATGTTGGGGTGACGCAAGCCTTTTTAAATTCTGAAAAGGGTGCCGTGACTAAAGAGAAAGAAATAAAGCTTGGCAAATGCTGATCTACTAGACTAAAGACGGCTGCCCCCCCCCCCCCCATGACTGAGCCTATCCTACCGAATTGATTAGATGTCAACAATCAGTAAGTCACTCATTCAAGTGTAGCTCGGGGTAAACTAGTTTCAACACTTTTCAATTTATCTCCGTCAGATTAAATTTTATTTCGTCTCACATAAAAGTAATTTTCAAAATATCATAATCGACTTCGTAATTTGTTCAATCAAATGTAATAACAATTCCATTCGATTTTAGCGAATAGTTAGATTGTTTTTCTGTTGTTATGTATGTCCAATGCCTCAATATCAATAGAAAATAATCATAGAAATTAGAATCAATTATTTCATCGAACTTTTATTTTTACTGATCTGACTGATTACAATAATTGATAAATTATGATGTGAGATAAGATATTAAACTTAAGCAATCCAAAAATAAGGGACAAAACAAAATTGAGTTTGACAAAACCGGATGCGGAAGAAAGTTTGGTTGTTTGTTTTATCTGCTTTTTGAGGAAGACTGTGTATGTTTATGAGTAAGCACCCAAGAGAAAGACGGCTTTAAGTCCTCTTCGACAGACTTTTTAATGAATATTACTATCTCACCAAAGAGCAAATTTGCATCGAATTGTTTTTTACCCCGGACCCCCCCCCCCCCCCCCCCCCTACAGTTACAAGACCACTGCTCTACCACTGAGCAATCGCACCTCTAATTTTCAGATCGGAACAAATTATGAAAATGAATGAAAAGAACGAATTTGACCATGAAATTTACCAGACTACGAAGCCTTCAGTCGTAATAAACAAATACATGTTTTGTTATGTATTGGAGTGTTAACATGAACGGTAAACCTTTCGAACTCTATAAAAGCTATAAATATTTAATATATCGCAATTGTAATTGAAAAGTTTGTTTGATTAAAAATCACGCCTATCAAATAACAGCTAGCACAGATTGAGTCCAATTGAAATGAAAGAAAACATAACAATTACATTAAAATACAAAACGTTTTGATACGAAATTGTTAAGATAAAATAAAGTAATATTCAAAGTAGGAAAAACATCGCACAACAAGAAGAAGGGAATGTAAATTGACAATGAAATGAAAAGAACAGATGAGATCAATCTTGAAATAGAAAAGGAGGGAGAAAAGACATGATTTGTTTCGTAATCATTGAAACTTAGAATAGCAATATGATTTCAACTAATGATGAGAGATATTAATTGGAACACAATTATCGTATAAGATAGTAAATACAATTATTAGAATATCGATAAATATTGCCATTAATGAGTTGTTTATTGATCGCGCGTTTGATTTAAATACATGCAATGTCAAAACGTATATGAAACTTACTTAAGTCTGAGAGGAAGCTTTGTTGCAGAAACAAACAAGTTTATTGTGAGCAGCTTGCCTGTGTACTTCACTGTAGAAACGAGAGAGTGTCACACAAATGTCTTTAGCCGACTGCCAAAAGCGAGTGTGAGTTTTGCGAGTGTGCAGACCCTTTATAAAAACTGCTCCGATATCTCTATATTGTATATTATGCCTCAGCCCCACCCCTACCACCTCTATTCGTTGAAATCTTCTCACGTATTTTTTTTCTAAACCGGCCTCTCACTACCCCACTATTTTTCTCTCCAACATCCAATCCTCCTGTTTCAGTTTTCAGCTATTCATTACATTACCTGTTCTTAAAACGAAAATTTAAAGTCGATCCCTATTATTTAATATTTTTTGGGAGATTATAATTTTATCGAAACTTTTTCCGCTCAACTTATACATTCCATAATTGCGAGACTAATTATTGGGAGATATAGTGAATTATATACTGATCATGATAGGTTATGTTATAGACAGCCATAATTCGAATGTCATTTTATTTTTGCTTGATGATTCTGGTATTGTTTGGTAATGAATCAAGAATGCCTCCTCTTTTGTATTGTCACTTATTTTTCTAAAAGAAAACGTATCCAAACTGAATGCAGAAATACAGTCGTTCACGCGTCCCTCACATGCAAGGTGTTCGTTAAAAAAAATTAACATATAACAACTGTAATACTGTATACATTTAAAGCAACATCATCGTCATCATCATTATCATCTTCATTACCATCACTATATATTACAGATGTTGTTATTATCATAATCATTATTATTTTCCTCATCATTCATGATTGCTTTTATTGTTAATATTTAGTTCATCATTATTGTTTTCATGATTATTATTATTTTGTGTTATCCTACTTGTTACTGTTGTTATTGTTGTGTTAATTATTCAATCATCATTATGATTCCAAATTGCAGCGTACTCTGATATCGTGGACAATTGTGACACAAATAACGATAATGATGATGATGGTGATGATGACGTCTGATGAAAGCGTCGGTATCCGCCTTTGTTGGCCGCTAATGGCGTTTGCTTGTGTCAAATCTTGCCCAGTTCCAATCAATATCCGTATGATAGCAACTATTATTCCTGCCAAACCCTTTCAAACACGAGGATACCGTACACTTCTTGAAATCTTTGTCTGCATTCGTGGTTTTCAGAGAGAAAGAGAGAGAAAATCAATAAATTTCATATTAGCAGGGGCTGGGCATCACTAATGAAGCGAACATTTTGTTGAAAGACGAATGCTCGACAATAACTGAATTATAAGACTCGGCCATATCAAGATTACCTTGTATTATTTTTAGTTTTCATTTCGAATTATTAAATTTTCTGATCAAAATAGTGGATCTAGCTTCCTGTGCTCACGTAATTATTGATTCGATTTTTTCATAATCCCAAAGAAGCTAGATAGCTGATATCTTCTGATGTTATTTCATATCTTTGTTCTTTGTTCAGATTGCTCATGATTTTTCTTTAACTTCATAAGGCAGTCGCTTAGCAGGAATATGATTTAAAAAAATATTAAATTCAAGGATAGTTCACGGTATTTTATTCAAGAAATGAAGATAACAAGTAAATTGACGTAGACAAATAAGTGATTCAATGTTTGTAAAGAACCCAATTTCTTTATGTCTTGATGTCTCTGGTTTGTATTCAATCTCTCTCACTCGATTTCTCCTTCTCTTTTCTCTCTCTTCTCTCACTCACTCTCTCTTTCTCTCTTTCTCTCACACATAAAACATAAACCAACAAGGAAAATTTAATCAAATGACGATTATAGTGATACTACTTCTACAACAACCACTACTAGTAATTGTAATGATAATTGATGGTACTAGTTATAGTACTTTATATATGCAAAATGGCATTTCAGCGTTATTATGGTCAAGTCATCATTACAAGTATCATTATAGGAGGGACTTCACACTACCCTAAAACTATTTATCAGTTGTGAACATTGTTGGAAATCCGAATTCATAATCATGGCCTTGGAGTCGGTCTGATGTCGGTCAGGGCCCCATTTCACAAAACTTGTCATCAGTGACAAATGACAGTTTTTTTGGTATAAGCTACTGAAATCCTTGCTTGTGATTGGTTATCAGCAGATTTGTCACTGATTATGGTAAATTGTCATTGAAAATAAGCTTTGTGAAACGGGTCCCTGGTGTCGGTCACAGCCGATTCGAACCGACCAACTCTTGGCCATCGAAGGCCATGTAATATTTCGTTCAGTCATGTGTCGGTCTGCAGCTGTTTGTGTCCCATTCATAATTACCCCAGTGTTGTAACCATCGTTACACCACTTGCATATTTGATTGTCACGTGCATCGGTCACACAGCCAAACTGACTTCAAACAGACATAAATGATATGGGACTGGTACACAGAAGTTTCCAGTCGATACCTATGATATCAATATCCTTGTTCACCGTCAATTTGGACTGTCCAAGATAATATTAGGCCATGGCCTTTTTCGGTGTTGCTGCAAAGGTGACATTGCACTTCAAAATGGTGAATTTCATTATTTTGTTAAAGTTCAAAAAGAAGTTTACCTATTTCTGTTTGTGTAGTGCGGATAAACCCCCTAATTGCCGGTTTGAGCCCTAATTGTAATATTAAACAATGAGACACATACAGGAAGTTTTGGCATGTAACAGATATAAGTGTAAATAGCAAATTTGTAGCTTCAAAATGGTGTAGGTCATTATGTAGTTTAGATAGTTCTAAAAACCCTCAAGTTTGAAAACGCATTTTGGCCATGATCGTAGGAAAAGGGCGTATAAAAAAGAGCCTTAACTTCAATGTTACACAACAAGATCCATACATAAAAAACCGGCATGTAACATCATACATGAGAGTTAGGGACAATATTCCAGCTTTAAAATGGAGTATTTCATTGTTTAGTTAAAATGTCATACGATAGCTTTAAAAGCCTTTAAGGTTGAAAACGCAATTTGGCCATTAGTGTATGTATTATGAAGGTGTAACCTTCCTCTATGCCTGCTAGAGCCCTAATTACCTTATGTAACAATACGACAGAGACGTTAAGTCTCGATATGTGAAATAATATATGAGAGTAAAGGGCATGTTTACAGCTTTAACATTGAATATTTCTTTATATTTAGTTAAAATATCAAATGATAATTTAAAGGCCTTTAACATTGAGAAAGCAGTTGCACATTTCTTTGTGTATTGTGCGGATAAATCCTGTAATCGCAGGTTTTTACCCACACTTTAGTGTAAAACAATAAGACACAGGCAAGAAATTCGGCATTAGGCATATATTAGTTTAAAGGTGAGGGTTTCATCTTCAAAATGATGTATTTCATTATATAGTTACAATGCCATACGTTAGTTGTAAAACCGAGCAAGTTTGATAACGCATTTCGGCCATGATTGTAAATAGAGGGCGGATAAAAATAACGTCTGGTTAAAGCCGATAACTTCAACATGACACAAAAAGCGCGATACATACAACATCGGCATGTGACTTAACATGTGAAAGTAAAAGACAGGTTTCAGGCTTTAAAATTGTGTATTTAATTATAGTCAAAACGTCATACAATAGCTTTAAAAGCCTTCAAGGTTGAAAGCGCACTTTGGCCGTTATTGTATGTGTTATGCATGTATGGCCTTCCGATATGCCTGCTAGAGCCTTAATTGCCTTCCCTAACAATAAGACAGAGACTTAGAATCTCGGTAAGTGAAATAATATATGAGAGTAGAGAACGTGTTTCCAACTTTAACATTGAAGATTTCTGTATATTTAGTTAAAATGTCAAATAATAATTTAAAGGCCTTCGAAATTGAAAACGCAGTTGCACACTTTTGTATGTATTTCAAGATAAACCCCGTAATCACCGGTTAGTGGCCAAACTTCAGTGTAAAACAATAAGACGCAGACAAGAAATTTGGCATGAGAAATATATCAGTGTAAACAGCAGGTTTCAATCTTCAAAATGGTGTATTTTATTATTTTGTTAGAACATGATATGATAGTTTACAAAGCCTTCAAAGTTTAAAAAACAGTTTGAATATTTATGTTTGATCAGTGCAGATAAACCACGTAATTGCCGTTTGGAGCCCCAATTTTTATCCTGAGCAATAAGACACAGACAAGAAGTTTCGGTATGTGACGTAATTATATTTATGAGTTAACAGAGCAGTTTTTAGCTTCAAAATGGTGTACAAACTGTACATCATTATGTAGTTATTATGTAGTTAATAATAATAATAGCTCGTTCTTATATAGCGCTTTTCAGGACCGGAGTTAGAATGTCATACTATAGTTTTAAAAGCCCTCGAGTCTGAACACGCATTTTTACCACGGCTGTAGGTAGAGGACGGATAAAAAGAAACGTCCCGTTTAACAGCCTTAACTTCAATCTGAAACAAACAGATCCATACATAAACATATCGGCATGTGACATAACAAATGAGAGTATAACAAAAAGGACAACATTCAGGCTTTAAAATGGTATATTTTATTGTTTTAATAGGGCAAATGTCATACTAGAGCTTTAAAAGCCTTCAAGGTTGAAAACGCATGTTGGCCATTATTATACAAATAATGAATGGTTATGAGTTCAATAGTGCGAATATTTTCATGAGTTGAAAGATTAACATTCTATTCAACGAGGCGTCAGCCGAGTTGAATAGAATTAACGTTAATCTTTCAACGAATGAAAATATTTGCACTATTGAACGAATGAAAAACATTCATTATTAGTTTTATACAACATCGAAGAAGATCTAATAGAACGTTAATCAACAAATTATGCTTTACTCCTTATATTAAAGATAAATTAAAGTTGGAGTCAAGCCTTCTCGATTACATTGAGATTGCCTTCGCGTCAGATACACGCAGGGATACGCGCGCGCACGACTGAGAGGTACGCAGTCTGCATATAACCAAAAATGCACGGCGCATATAACCAAAAATGCACGACCGTGCAATGTACCATCTATTGAATATCATGTGACCAACAATCCTCCAATCAAATGACAAGGATCCACGTAGGTGTTGTATAATGTATGTTATATGATTGTATAGACTTCCGATATGCCTACTAGAGCCCCAATTACCTTTTGTAACAATAAGACAGAGACATAACATCTCGGTATGTGATATAATACTAATACTTTATGTTTCCGTGTTATTGTTACAGAAGGTAGTTAAGGCTCTAGCAGGTATGCCGGAAGGCTATTCATGCATACTACTTACACTAATGGCCAACATGCGTTTTCAACCTTAAAGGCATTTAAAAATATCGAATTACATTTTAATTAAACAATGAAATACTTCATTTTATAGCTGGAATAGTGTCCCTTACTCTCATATGTTATGTTACATGCCGAATTGTTATGTATGGATCGTTTTGTTTCATATGAAATAAAAGGCTCTAACCGGCAATTACAAGGTTTATCCGCACAATACCAACACAAATGTGCAACTGCGTTTCTTTTTTAAAGGCCTTTATATTATAATATGACATTTTAACTAAATATAAAGAAATCCTCAATGTTAAAGCTGGAAACATGTCCTTTACTCTCATATATTATTTCACATACCGAGACTTTATGTCTCTGTCTTATTGTTACAGAAGGTAATTAGGGCTCCAGCAGGCATATCGGAAGGCTATATACCCGCATAATACATACACTAATGGCCAAAATGCGTGTTCAACTTTGAAGGCTTTTAAGGCTATCGTGTGACATTTTGACTGATAATGATATACACCATTTTAGAGCCTAAAACCTGTATTTTACTCTTACATGTTATGTCAAAATCCGAATTTGTATTGTGTGTGTTTTATTTTTTTCACATTAAAGTTAGGTTTGTAAGTTTGTATTGTGCGGATAAACCCTGTAATCACCGGTTAGTGGCCAAACTTCAGTGTAAAACAATAAGACCCAGACAAGAAATTTTGCATGAGAAATATTTCAGTGTGAACAGCAGGTTTTAATCTTCAAAGTGGTGTATTTTATTATGTTTTTAGAACATGGTATGATAGTTTACAAAGCCTTCAAACTTGAAAAAGCAGTTTAATCATTTATGTTTGTCCAGTGCAGATAAACCCCAAAATTGCTGTTTGGAGCCCTTATCTGTATCTTGAACAATAAGACACAAACAAGAAGTTTCGGCATGTGACATAATTATATGACTTAAAAGAGCCGGTTTTCAGCTTCAAAATGGTGTACATCATTATGTAGTTAGAATGTCACACGATAGTTTTAAAAGCCCTCCAGTCTGGAAACGCATGTTTACCACGGATGTAGGTAGAGGACGGATAAAATGCAACGTCTGGTTACAGCCTTAACTTCAATCTGTAACAAAAACATCCATACCTAAAAATATCGGCATGTGACATAATAATGAAAGTATTACAAAAAGGACAACATTCAGGCTTTAAAATGGAGTATTTGATTGTTTTAATAGGGCAAATGTCATACTAGAGCTTTAAAAGCCTTCATGGTTAAAAACGCATGTTGGCCATTACTGTATGTTATATGATTGTATAGACTTCCGATATGCCTACTAGAGCCCCAATTACCTTTTGTAACAATAAGACAGAGACATAACATCTCGGTATGTGATATAATACTAATACTTTATGTTTCCGTCTTATTGTTACAGAAGGTAGTTAAGGCTCTACCAGGTATGCCGGAAGGCTATACATGCATACTACTTACACTAATGGCCAACATGCGTTTTCAACCTTAAAGGCATTTAAAAATATCGAATTACATTTTAATTAAACAATGAAATACTTCATTTTATAGCTGGAATAGTGTCCCTTACTCTCATATGTTATGTTACATGCCGAATTGTTATGTATGGATCGTTTTGTTTCATATGAAAGATAAGGCTCTAACCGGCAATTACAAGGTTTATCCGCACAATATCAACACAAATGTGCAACTGCGTTTCTTTTTTAAAGGCCTTTATATTATAATATGACATTTTAACTAAATATAAAGAAATCCTCAATGTTAAAGCTGTAAACATGTCCTTTACTCTCATATATTATTTCACATACCGAGCCTTCATGTCTCTGTCTTATTGTTACATAAGGTAATTAGGGCTCTAGAAGGCATATCGGAAGGCTATATACCCGCATAATACATACACTAATGGCCAACATGCGTGTTCAACTTTGAAGGCTTTTAACGCTATCGTATGACATTTTGACTGATAATGATATACACCATTTTAGAGCCTAAAACATGAATTTTACTCTCACATGTTATGTCACAATCCGAATTATTATTGTGTGTGTTTTATTTTTGTTCACATTGAAGTTAGGGCTCTTCCCAGAAGTTTTTTTCTTCAATCAGCTCTCTTCCTATACAACAATGTCCAAAATGCGTTTGTGAATTTTAAGGTCTTTCACAACTATCGTATGATATTTTAACTAAATAACGATCTACACCATTTTCAAGATGAAAATGTCCTCTTTACACTAATATATGTATAATGTCAAATTTGTTGTTTGTGTCTTATTGTTTTACACTAAAGTTTGGGCACAAACTTGCGATTACAGGGTTTATCCGCACAATACCAAAAACAATGTGCAACTGCGTTACCTTAATATCGTTTAGTAGGTCCTATCCTAAGAGAACCCTTAACCAAAAACTTGACAGTCTTATAACAACAAACCTGGCTTTAAAATAGTGTTTATCCTAGCCGTAGAGCAAATGTGACCTAGGCAGTAGTTAAAATGTCATATGGTAGTTTTAAAAGCTTTTAAGGTACACAACGCAGAAACTTTGTTTTGAAGCGAATGTGACATAGAGCAAATGTGACCTAGGCAGTAGTTAAAATGTCATATGGTAGTTTTAAAAGCTTTTAAGGTACACAACGCAGAAACTTTGTTTTGAAGCTAATGTATTATCAATCTTGAGAGGGAGCTATACAACATAAAGAGATTATTATTCCCAATTTCATCACTTTAGACTCGATTTCAACCGCGACAACGATCATTAATTATTGTAGGATCGCATATGCTTCCAATACGGTCACTTGAACACAATTCATGACCCCACACCAAAAACTGTGTATTAATTGTAATAGTAATGCAAAAAATTGGCACTCTGGCCATATTTGTAGTTTGACTACTTTATTTGTGATATTATGAGTGTCCTTAAGGTGCGCTTATTAAATGAAGTGCAGCTTGGTCATATATTTGGGGACGTAGAGAGATAGTACCCCCCCCCCCCCCTTAACTGCATAGAGCACACTACAAACACGTAATCACAAGCCCTTCTGGGTTGGGGCAGAGATTCTAGTTTAAGCAATTCAGATCCACAGGATAGCCATTTTGGGGGAAGGAAACTCGAATCTATCCATTGAAATATGCACTGCCTACAATAATTTGTTTGTCTTAAAGGGGATCCAGGGAGAGGGCCCCTAGAGCAAAAGTGTGTATATTTTAGCAGTTCAGGTGGTTTTTTTTATCCCACTCATTACTGTACATCACCAACCTGTTACTCAGGGTAAATTTTTGTTCTTCTTCTCTCTCTCTATTTTTCCTCTGTTCTCTTTAATACCTATTTTTCTTCTTTTTGTTTTCTCGCTTTTTGTCATTGCTATCTCTCTCTCTCTCTCTCTTTCCCCATCAAAGGAGGGGGTCACCTGGATCCGCCATTGCTACATCTAAACCAAGCAATTGCCCCCACCCCCAACAAAAACCAATTGTACTACTAGTAATACGTTAATGTGCTGCTTCTTGACTCTGTTTTAATTTGATAGTTTTTTGCTATGTTTACTATCATTATAAATTGCATGGACATGTCTATTCCTCTTTAAAGGGATACTATCTTTGTTCTGATGTTCCAGCCAAGGAATGCGCAGTACGTCAACATAACTTGATAGAGGACAGAGCTAATGTGTTGCTTCTTGTTGCATGTATTTACTACAGCAGCTGCACCACCTGCATTTATTGCTTACCAACTATTGTTAAATATTCCCAATCGTTTCTTCTTCAAAACAAAAGAAAAGCAGGCTTTAAAAATATGTCTTCATTGCTTTGTGACGATTTACATTACCTAAAATGTAAATTTAGAATAAAGAAAACGATCGGAAAAGTTTTTCCAATTGTTAAAATTAATAATGGTCTGTTTTCACTCAAACTGTCAGATTATCTTTAATTGTATATTTAACATTAAATTATTCTCTCATCTGAACAATGTCACCAAGTCCATTTAAGCTTCAGGCTATACAAAGACATTTACCATAACAGTGATAACCGAGGCCATGATTCTTAATGATATACCTCTGATTGTTAAGCAGTACGTGCGGCTAGTGCAGGTGCTGTAATAAATAATTACAACATGAAGCAACACATTAGCCCTGTCCCTTATCAAGTTATGTTGACGTACTGCTCATTCTATGGCTGGAACATCGGGGACCCGTTTCACAAAGCCTTTTTTTCAATGACAAATTAAAAAAATCTGCGACAAATATGTTGATAACCAATCAGAAGCAAGGATTTTAGAAGCTTATAACACAAACTGTCCTTTGTCACTGATGACAAGTTTTGTGAAACGTCCCCCCCCCCCCCCCCCAGAACAAAGATGGTATCCATTTAAAGAGCGATAAACATGTACATGTAATTTCTAATGATACTAAACAAAGCGATAACTATCCCATTACAACTGAGATATTGTTTGTTTGTTTGTTTGCTTTTATTTCTGCGTTCAAAATAATACAATACATAATATAAAATGTGTTTACAAAGATAATATACAAAACAATTCATAAGATAAACAATATAGTCATGATACATAATGAATACAAAATAAGGAAGTGAGCTTAATTTTTTTTTTGTAGATATATATCCATATATACGCATATATACCCACATATACATATATACATATACACAGCACATGCATACATACATACATACATACACATACACATATACACCTATAGATACTCTCACATATAATATAATATAATATAACACATATAATATAATATATAATCTAATCAATGAACGCAGGAGACCGCCATCTTGAGCGGTAAGGCTTGAAATTGATGGCGGCCTCATAAAAAGATTCGTGACTGAAATTGATATTTACTGGTCAAGTGGGTGCATTGCAGGTGCAGGTGCTGGTGCTGTATGTAGCAGTTGAGTAAAATGAGGATATTGAATGACGAATGTGAATATTTATGTGAATATATTAATTTAGAGTATGGGATTCATACGATTGAATGATAGTTTTTTTTAGAGTGGCTTTCAAGGAGTATATGGTCGAACAAGATTTAATATTGTCTGAAAGATTATTCCAGATGTCTGGACCATGATGACGAATTGATTTAGAGGCAATTAACAGTCTTGGGTTTGTGAGATGAAAGTTTCCGGATATGCGAGTTGGGTAGGTATGGACAGAGCTATTGAACTTAAACATGTCATCAAAAGACGAAGGGAGCAGATTATTAATATACTTAAACATAATGATAGCTATTTGAATAGTATATAAGTCGGCAATTTTTAGTGCTTTTTGTTTAAAAAATAAAGGATCGGTGTGGGCCAAGTAGTGCGATCCTGTACAAATGCGAATTGCTCTCTTTTGTAGTTTAAAAATAGGAGACAGCTTTGTAGAACCACAACTAGCCCAAACAACGTTACAGTAGGTTATATATGGGAGTACTAACGAATTATACAATAAAAATAAAGTTTTATGAGGTAAAATAAATCTTAACTTGGAAATTATTCCAATACTTTTTGAGATACTTATTATGATATGGTGCAGATGTTCATTCCAAGATAAAGTTTGATCTATGATAACACCTAAAAATCTAGAGTGAGTTTTCTGCTCTAATGGCATGCCGTCAATCTGTAAGTGAATTGGAGTATCAGTAATATGAGAATGGTGTTTAAAATAGATGAAGTGGGTCTTTTTTGTGTTCAAAGATAATTTGTTAGCTTTAAACCATTGTGATACTTTGTCTATTTCATGATTTAATATGTTGTTTAAGGAAGTGAGATTTTTATGAGAAAAAAAGATATTTGTGTCGTCGGCGAATAATACAAAAGATAAAATGGAGGAAGTATTAATAATGTCATTGACATATAGCAGAAATAACAGTGGGCCTAGAATGGAGCCTTGAGGGACACCACATTGAACTAAAAGTGAATCAGAGTCATAACCATTAAATGTGACATATTGTCTTCGATTTCTTAAATAATCTTTAAACCAAAGGAGTGATTGACCTCGTATACCATAATAATTAAGTTTTGAAAGTAAAATATCGTGATTAAGTGTATCGAATGCCTTACTGAGGTCACAAAATATACCAATGACATGTTCTTTGTTAGCTATGGCGTTTGTAATTTTATCATAAATTTGGATTAAAGCCAGGTTTGTTGAGTAATTTTTTCTGAAGCCATATTGATTAGAAGTTAGCAAATTGTGTTTGTTGATAAATTCATAGAGTCTATTATATACTATTTTTTCAAAAATTTTGGATATACTTGGGAGTAGAGATATGGGGCGATAATTCGTAATTTCATGAGGATTGTCTTTTTTGAAAATTGGATTGATTTTGGCGATTTTGAATAAGTCCGGAAAAACACCTTGTGATAATGATTTATTGAAAATGTGACTAAGAGGGTTAGCAAGTGGGTGGATTATTTCTTTTAAAAGAGACACACTAATTCTATCATGCCCGTGAGATTTGGAGTTGTTAAAAGAACGTGTAATATTGATAATTTCGGTGGGGTTCGTAGGGCTCAAGAACAGAGAATGTGGATTAGGTTGGGGGAGATAATCCGTGAAATGCGCATTTCGGCTATTAATCTTGCTTGCAAGTTCGGGTCCGATGTTTGTAAAAAATGAATTAAATGAGTTTGCATGAAGGGAAGAGTCAACTTTAGAACCATTTAAAGTCATATCATCAGTAGGTGGGGGATTTGCCTTAGTTCCCATAACCTCTTTGATGACTTTCCATGTTGCATTAGTATTTGAACTGACGTCCTTTATTCTATTAGCATAATACATTTTACGTGATATACGAATTAATTTTGTCAACTTGTTGCGATATAACTTGTATGTTTTTGAATTGGCTTCAGTAGGATTGTGTAAATGTGATTTGTAAAGGCGATTACGTGTCTGTATTGATTTCAAAAAACCCTTTGTTATCCAAGGATGTTTGGGGGTTTTTCTATTATTTTTTACTTTACCTATGGGAATATTTTTTTCATAATAATGTTGTAATTTATTATTCAAGAGATTATATGATATGTTCGCGTTAGCTTCATTGTATACATCCTCCCATCCCTCAATTAATAAGTCTTGCTTCATTAATTCAATATTACGTTTAGATTCTTTTCGATATGTACGTTGGTTTAATGATTTGGGGCATGGTAGTTTTAATTCACAAGTTAAAAATATTGGTAAGTGGTCTGAAACTGCAGAGCATAGAATTCCTCCTATCATTTTGTTATTCATGTTGTTATGTACGTTGGAAAAAATGTTGTCAATTTGAGTTGATGAATGAGGGTTAATTCTGGTGGATTTATTGATGAATGAATGGAAGCCGAATGAGTACATAAGTTTCATAAAATTGTTTGAGTTATTATTGACGACTGAGGGTAAGAAATTGATATTAAAATCTCCAAGAATAAAAGTATGCTTATTTTCATTACCTATTGTATAGAGATATTGCTCAAGTTCCTTATAAAATAAATCAAGATTAGAGCCTGGCGGTCTATAAATCAAACCTATGATGATATTCTTAAATCCTGTGTTTTCAATTTCAATGAATAAAGTCTCTGCATGTAACAGTTTCGCATCGGAACGGATCTTAAATTTCAATTTTTCAGCAATGTAGAAGGCCACACCTCCGCCTCTTTTTCCTTTGCGATCTGCCCTTATCAACTTATAATTTGGTAAATTAAACAAATCTGGGGAATTTTCATGTAGCCATGTCTCGCTAATACCAATAACAGAGAATTTGAAATTGTTTAACGTGTGTAAGAGATTTTCAAAATATTCGAAGTTTCTATTCAGACTTCTTAAATTTGCATGTAGAAGGGAAATTTCATTTGGATTACTATCAAACATGTTATTGAATTCTTGAGGTGTGTAGTATTTGCTATTGTATGAATTTTCTATGTAATTATCAGGAATAAAAGAGAGTGACTCCATCAGAAACGATAAAATGTAAAGTACCAGATATTATGTAAGGGATCAACTGCAAGCGTGCTTGTGGTGTAGGTGCGTTTGCAAGTGACTGAACGTGTGTTCGTGTGTGTCAGTGGTGCTGATGTGCAGTCAATATCAATATAAAGTTCATCTATAAAAATAATAAGACCCATCTTGGTCAGCATAAGAAAATCACTGGAAGCAGTAGAGCAGAGCTCAACCACCTAAGAACATATATATAATAGTTGAAATAATTTACACATAAAAGAATAATAAATAAGCGGTCACATAAGGAGCAAACCCAGGAATATATTTTTTTTTATCATAAAGTGCAACGAAGCCATACGTTAAATAAGCTCAGGGGTGTGAACAATGTAGGAATATTGTTCATATAAATGTGATAAAGAAGCATGAGTGGATCAGGATCCACTCAGTGTATCCACTGAGTGTATCGGCCTTCAAAATTTAGATAAAATAAAATGAAAAATATGTATGTTTGTTTTTTGTTTGTTTGTTTTTTATTTTTTTATTTTCCTATCTTCTGTATAATAGTTACTGTCATAACCAAAAATAGTATTCCTCTTGTAAACTTAAAGGTTAGCAAGGAGTGCAAGATATTAAAAATTTGAGATTAAAGTAAGTACATAGCTACTGAGTGGTTACATACATTTCCCATTGTATTGATCAGATTCAAAATTAATGATCGCCTTATACACCAGGTGTAGTAAAGTAATTCCACTTTCGTGTTGACTAACATTTCAGAAAAATAGAGGTACAATAACAATTAATCTTGCGTAGCCACACCCCCTATGATCAGAAACGTGGATGCATATATGTTAGTATATACATGCGTGTAAACAAGACTGATATGAAAAATACAGAAGTCTGTTACAAAACTCTATCAATCAGCATCGAAATACACGCCCAGTCGGGCGCTTCAGCAGAGTATCAGGATAAAATTATGATAAACAAGAGTGGAGTAGACACACCCCTTTGATTAGAGAGTACATGATATATACAGTGACGAAAGTTTGACAAGGGGTGAATGGTGAGGTAACTGTGAGGCCACAACAAACATTATTAAGATACCTGTACGTGCCAGTCGGGCATTAGGAATTACAATTCAAGTAAATCGTATAAAATAGTTGAGATTGTGAACAATACAAAAGGGTAGATTGGGTCAGTCTTCTGCATTAAAGGCCTATAGTGCATGAGTTGCAGAGATAATTGAAAGGGGGGAAAAAACGCAGAATATAGAATGCGATCCGCATTGTAGTATGCACATTCAATAAATCAGTGTAATTTATTCTGTACGTTGTGGTATCACGGATCTACTACTCTGAATCAACACTTGTTTGCCCTCTCGAGTATGTCAACTGAGTATCATAACAAAAAGGGATTGATCATGCGTGTACAGCCACACCCTCTCTGATCAGGCACTTGGATGCATGCTTGTTTTCATTGTAGGGACTGATTGGCCAAATAATAAAGTTTTTACAAAGCTCAGATCAATCAGCTTTGAAAAACCCTGCATGTCGAGTATTTAGTAATGTATCAGTATAAGTGTACGTTAATCTCACATGGAATAGCCACGCCCCCTGATCAGACAGAGCATGCTGTGCATGGTGTATGCAGGCACACAAATTGTAATTGGTATATTTAACAAGCTGATGTAATTGGTCATGCGTATTGTGAAATTAACCCATACCTGCCCTAACGAGCATTTTAGTTGAATGTCATGATAAATGGAGATTAATCATTCATGTATAGCCACACACTTTTTTGACCAGGCACTTGGGTGCATGTGTGTTTTTAATATCAGGGCCGGTATGTCAAATAGAGGACTTTGTTACTGAGCCATTGTCTGTTATAGAAAATATCCTTGAATTTCAGGAAGATTGTTTAGGCGCACGAAAGGGCGATCTTGGGAATACAATTTCACCTGCGCTATATGTATACAGCTGTTAAAATTTTACAATCCCAACAATATGCTTACAGTTCTTTGGTCAAGAAATGCGGCAAATTAGTCTTCAAGTTGAATATCTACACACATTGAAAAGCATCAAGCAGTCAAAAATGTGGATTGTATTTTTATTTTTTTCCTAAAGATAAAGAATACTGTGTAGGATGCTTTTCACAAAATTAGAAGTTTAAAGTTATGTTCAACCCGACATTTCACGGGTGTAAACAATCGGGGATTTGTATGGGTGTAACGGTCTCTAAAAATTAACATAAAGAAGCGAGAATACTAATTGTTTCTTTCTGTAGCTTTCTTAATTTGTGCAGAGTAATCATCATTTCGTATTCCTTAAAAGGTTTGTGATTTATTTAATATAGAAAATTAAGTACAACACTAGCAGATGGTTAAATACATTTCACATTGTATAAATCAGTTTCAAATGGTAGACTCATGCCCAGGGTATCGTGAATCAATCACTTCATGCCTGCATTGGCGAACATTTCAGGTAAAGTGCGAGTCATGTATGGAATAGCCACGCCCTCCCTGATCAGACAAGTGGATACACATGTGCGAGTTTGGTACACATGAATGTAGGGCTGATTTGGAAATATCAAGCAGCATTGAAATACCCGACTCGTCGGGCGTTTTGGTAGAGTACCCGAATAGGTGTATGTTAGTCATGCATGAAATAGCCACGCCTTGTCTGATCAGACAGCGCATGTACCTGGTGTATGCATGCACACAAGTTGTAATTAACATATTTAACAGGATAATGTAATTGGGAATGCGCATTGAGATCAACCCATACCTGTCTAGTAGGGGTCCATGGATGGAGATTGATCATGCATGTATAGCCACACCCCCTCAGACAAGACATTAGGGCGCGTGCGTGTTTTCAATCATGGAGCTCGTTTTTAGCTCCATGCTCGTACCAAATAGTACTGAAGCACAGATAGGTGTATTGTTCAATAATGGATATACTGGATCAAACGTGCGTTTCCAAACTTTTTTTTGAGGATTTTATACCTGAATATTTGTTTGTAATATATATTCCAGTATAGCGTGCTGTTAACTATTCCTCTTATGAATTTGATTTAACAAATGATTGAAGATAGATCGAAGAAGGGCTCTACATTAATACAAGTTTTTTGTGAGTGAAATTTTAGGGAATTGAAAGTGAAAACTTGTGCTACAGTCGGCCCATGTTGTTTTTGTCTTCCTTGTTTGATTATTTTATCGGTAAATGTATCATTTTTCGAGATTCGTTTTTTCTTTTCCATATGGTATCATACAAGAATAAGTACGAATAAAATTAGACCGTTTCTCCTGATTTTTTGTTGTTGCTCATCTCATGTTATACTTGGCCTCCAAAGTTCCAAATGCTTTCATTGACACACCACTTTGCCAATTAGTAAGATAACAAAACATACATGAAGTGATCAAACGGTATTTTATTCAGGTCATGTTCCTCTTCATATCAAAAATAATGTTTTGTTGGTGGAAAGTCTATTCAACAAAATGGAAACCAAAGTTGACGATGCTTTCATTAAACACACCACTTTGCCAAGTAAAGATAGCATAAGATTCATGAACTGAACAAACAGTATTTTCTTAAAGTCATGTTTCTCTTCATATCAAAATGAATCTTTTGTTGGTGGAGAGTCCATTCAACAAAATGGGCCACCAAAGTAGCAAATGCTTTCATTGACACACCTCTTTGCCACGTAGTAAGATAACATAAAATACATGAAGTGTACAACCAGTGTTTTTTCAGGGTCATGTTTCTCTTCATAACAAATTGGATCTTTGAACCCATATGATGTAGGCATATTTTATTGTGGCGAGCGTCATGCTACTAATTGTATCATAGTTATTCAGTATGGAATCTAATTTAGGGTTATTTTTTTGTTGTAATGTTTTATTTCCACATTAACTGCAAAATAATGAAAATAATTAACAAAGTAAGGCATAGACAAAATACGACAGACTTTATGCATGAATTATTGTCAACGAAACGGAGTTAAGTTTTTTTCAATTCTACTTGTTTCTACGGCAGACAGCTAGTGAAAAGGAATTTGTTTAAATCATATGGAAATACAAGCATCACTTTAAACAAACAGAAATGTGTTATTCTTTGCTCATTTTTCCTGATAGAGAGATCCTAGGAAAGGGCGGAAACTGAACTTTCTGGAAATGTGATTTTCTACTTGAAATTCAGATACCGTCCGCCAAATGACTTTTTGGTTTCCTCTCTTCAAATTGATTTGGTATCGCACAAGCATGATATATGTATCATATAAGTTGCATCAAATGAAAGAAAAGGATCTAAGCTTCATAAACATGTGTCATTTATTAATTATAATTGCGATTAAGTTATGATAAAACATCAATAGTTCTCGGTTTCGTTTTTTTCTGAGACGCACTGTATAGATCAAATATCAAGTTATTTGGTAATATATGTGCAAGGATGTGGTCAGAAATTAAAAAACAGGTATGTTGACTCACAATCAGAATGTCATTTTAGCCAGACATCGGGAAATGATGTTGAGCCAACATTGGGCTGGCAGACATTTCAACATAATTTCCTAACATCCGGTCAATATTGGGGTGGCGGACATTTTAACTTTGGGTCAATGTCGAAACTTTATGTTGATCAGATGCCTCGAGGTATATTGGCCCAACGTTGGCCCGATGTCGCATTGCTAGTTTGGAGGTTTCAGTCAATAAGGTTATATTTCAGTTAATCGTGGTAATCCCTTTTAGCATTTTGCTCTGCTTGGTTTAATGCCTTTCCCGCTGGTGCAACTTTTAATGTCTTCAGGGGTTTGATATTTCCTGTGTTTACAAAAATACGTTTTTGTTCTATTGTCAAACCGGGCCTTGTCACATGTTTTCTTGATAACTGTTTTACTTGGAATGTACTTTTTTGCAAAGTAACATTGATGACCTCGGGGGCCATGGGACATAATTTGTAATGGTCACTCCCTTTACAAACTTCACTCCACTTGACTGATGATATACGTCCTCTCAAATCCCAGAATAGGGACTTTTAAATTTGCGTAGACTGATACGTGTGACGTCCATTCAAGGCAGTGCATTACAAGGACGTCGATCGTAGCAATCCCCATTGTCTTCGTGCGAATCTAAAAGTCCTTAATGTACCCTTTGTAGGACCAGACTTTTCTTTTGTATGGCTTGTCACGAAACACAACAATATGGAGCTGTAAAAGCACTTGGTTGTGGTCTGGTATGCTCCTACATAGGCAGTGGATGTGGCCGTAGAGGGCAGATCTGTAATTGCTACATCTAACACATTTACCCCTCCAGAGTTGGATTGTTAACGATGTGTTGCGTGCCTAAGTTATCAGAAAGTTATTGAGCTCGAAGACCAGTACTGTAAGTGGATCGGCTTCCCTGCCAGTCTTAGAGATGGACATTAAATTCACCAAAAAGCATATTAAAGAAACTATGCACAGTATTCAGACATTTTTCGAAAGGTACCTTTCTTAACATGACTAAATATGGGGCACAGTCATGTTGCAATCTACATATTATATGGCGTCATTATTAGCACCAGTGCTCTGTTGATACAACCAGCATGCAGTTCATGTAACTTAACGCCCCACTGTACTTCTTGTAGCTACTTGCTCCTACTATATAGAAAACAATTCCTAATCGGTGACCGTTGGTCCCCCATGATCCTCTTTTTTATGTTAATTGAGAGCTGAGTTGATGAGATGACCACCTGTCAGTGACCACGCTGTGTGGTCTAATCCCTCCTGGCCAAACCAGTACAGACGGGCTTTAAGTGCTAATGTGAACCTCATGACTTCAAGGACTTTGGGATGTCTGCTTGGAACGTGGTGTAGAGCGATTCCGTCAGAGCAGTACACAACAATGTATATTGATGTTGTACATGTATTTTTCCTTTTGATGGACCATAACAAATCATGAATAACGATGATAATGATTATCTCGATTTAAAAAGCGCTTAATGTGAAAAACCTGTCTCTAAGCGCTACAAATGTTATTACCCCAGTAATCGAAATTTATTCACGCACAATGTGCACCATTTCCGCTCCCTAGCAACTACTACCACATAGGCTTCCGTCATCCTACCAGGTCCCCGTTTCTATTATGGGTATGGAGTGGCAAATATTGATTAATGCCTTGCTAAAAGACATTAATGTCGTGTCGGGGATCGAACCCATGATCTTTGAATTTGAAGTCAAATACTTAAAGCACTCGATTACGACACCTCGTACTACTACTACTACTACTACTACTACTTATACTACTAATACTACTACTACTACTATTACTACTACTACTCCTACTACTACTACTACTACTACTACTACTACTACTTCTACTACTACTACTACTAATATTACTACTACTACTAAAAATTAAAAAAATGCGTTGCTAATCACTGGTGCTGTTCTGTAGTGCACTACACAACAATGCAACACTCTTTAAGCAAATAAGAATGCACAGCCGGTCCGCACAATTAGAGAACTGTATTTTGCAACTTTTACGTTCCCCCTTGCACATTCCATGACTGAAATATATTAACAGATTGGGTATCATTTTAAAGAGGAATACACACTTGTTGTAATCATTTTAAACAGAGCGATGATTATGCCATTTCAAGAGAGTGGTATAATCGATCAAACTCGAGTTTCTAAACTGTTTAAGGCGGGGGTATGTTAAGTTCGCATCACTGCCACATGTCCATGTTGTGCACAATTAATATATATTATAGATATGCGGTGGATCTTCTTGATGAGTACATACTAAATATGACGGTTACTCTGTGGACAAATTATATGTATTCCATATCATGCGAGCTTAGCGACTCATCCATGCATGGCATTGATTCAATAGATTTCAATCTGAACAATACGCGTCTGTCGAAAACAAACTTGTGGGGAAAAGTGCACAAACCTTTACATTTATTTTTCATATTAAGCTTCCTCTTTTCAGTTCAGTGCCTCTGATTTTACAACGCACATTTATTGCGGTGTGTTGCGGTGTGTTATGATATCGTGCTTCGCTTTGGGGTGGTAGACTGTTATGCTCTCGTACATTGTATCACATCGGGAAGTATATGGAAACTGTGCACACAAAAGCTGCAGGATAAAGTCTGGCAGCTAAACGCGGACTGTCGCAGAAACGTTCTAAAACTTGGGGCAATTATCGCCTCGGAAGTAAACTAGATCATTGATCATCAATGGGAATGCTTTTTAGCTACACGTATGCGGTGGACCTTGTTAATTGACTTCTTTCGCTTAACAGGCTTCATCAGCCTCATGTAGGTTCCAAAATGCTGTAAACTGTATAGCAGCATGAATTTTACTTCTACTGCACTGTGTTATTATATACAGAAACTGTACACCTTTATGCTGTTTGCACCTTCGCCTGCTGTCACAACATATCCCATCCCAGTATAACTTGGAAAAGCTGCTTCAAGGATTACCTCACCGAGTATGAAGTATCATTACCAATTGAGTCCAATCAACGAACTTATCTTACAAATTGATCTTAGGAGGGTCTGAAAATCAAGCTGAATGCATTGTTGGAATGGAATAAAAGCGTGTCATTGGTTAATTTTGAGATCTACTCTGCCAATCAGAATTTGTCAATGACCAAACATCAGGCGAGCAACAGGTGAACTTAGGGTCACACAACGTTCTTCTTAACTGGCTTAAAGCAAGGAGGTGAGTACTTTACCTTTAGCTTCACCCGTATTACTTAGCCGGAACACACAAACACATAATTCTGAATAGTCCAGTATGCTTTATCTCAGTCAAATTTAAATGTTTATTATAGATAACACAATCAAACAAACCGTTAAATGTAGTGGTAGATAACAATCAAAGTATTAACAAAGTATAACCATGCGATATATCTTCTCACAGTAACAATAATCATATTAAAGACTATATGATGTGTAAACATGTGCCAGCATCTAAGTCCCTTACAGAATATTTTAAAGAACAACTTCCTTATATAATTGAAACTCGAGTATCCTCTTCTGTCTAATACTGGTTGTCTTAGCAAAGATTTGTCACGTCGCTCTCGGCTAATCTGGTTGAACACTTGACCGGACTAGGTTATCTCTCTGGTGCCTTGGGTGTCTGAGCTGGAAGGTTGGGTCACTGGTGGAGGGGCTACCTGACCTGGTATAAGGGCTGTATAAAAACAATTCCAACCTAAACATAATACATTGCTCCTATTACAATAAAGCAAGTTATGATTAAATTCAAACGTCAGTTTTTTGTTACCATTTCCTTGTTACCGTCTCACCTTCCAAAATATCATATTTGGTATATGTAGCATGTAGTATGAATTAAAAGAAACAAGTACGTCGTAAATCGTGCCTAGGCGCACATTCCAACACCGTAAAAACATGCATTAAATCTTTACGTATTAATTATTTTACAAAACAGGTTCCTGTTGAACTTTGCACAATAATGCACTCAACAAACTATCAAACATCAATGGAATATATGTTTATATAATTATGTGAGTTACTTTTTTGAAAATTGTATACGTGGAATCTTCGATAATGATAAGTACGTCTTAAACATTATCAATTGACCCTAGCAAAGTACAAATTAAGATAAACACTTACCTTATCTCAACGACGTCAGTGCAGGCAGCCGTAGTAACTTTCGGCGATTTAGAGTCTTTTCGCTCAGAATCTGGATTTTTAAAAATGATACTGCCTTTGGTCTAATTCTCGCATGTCTCACTCACACCAAAAAGATGCCAAAATTAAGCTGACTGCCTGCTCAAAAAACAGCACGTCCTTAGTGCATCAAAATCATAGGTGAATGGATGTGGTTCAAGTGCAGGATGTGGTTGGGGTTGCGGATGTGCAGGACTGATGCGGTTAAACATTAGGCACTTAAACCAATAATAAACTCAGAACACGAAACAAGCTATTCAAAACAATAGCACCACGATGGAGCCATATGCGTTCCAGGACACCTACCCCCTGGACATCCACCCCCCGATAACCACCCACAGTCAGCTACCCCCTACGACAACTACCCCCTATGACAACTACCCACTAGGGCAACCACCTCCTAGGAAACTTTCCCCGGACAACTACTACCGGATACGGCCATATGTTGTCAGCAAACTGCGCAAACGCATATACTGAATTGAATTATATATATATATATATATATGCATGTCTTATCTAAGACGGTATCCTTAAAACACTAACACAAATTTGAATATAACCTTGGTATGTTCTTGTGACAATGATAATAATAACAATACTAGTAGTATTAAGAAAACACCTTTTCTGTTAATATAGGCCTACGACGTTCACATATACCATATTTCTCTTTCTCTCTCTCTTTCTCTGTATCAGTTTAATTATCAGTTTCCGATTAATTTAACAATAACTTTACAGAATAACATCGGCCGCAAAGCGACAAATATGAAATTAGACTTGACAAAATATATTTTGTACACCAATCAAACAAGCAAACTAAGCATAGACACATAAACAACATTTAGTAAAATGAAAAAATGTTCTCACAAAATTAATTGCTTTAAGATTTGTTTTTGCTATACATCCATCCATTTCACAACAACTTAAAACACTGACATAACTTTTTCAAACAGTGGTATCTAACTTTTGCATTTGGATGAATAGAGTTGTTTTCTTACAATAGCTGAATATTTATTTTCTGAATAGCTCAGCTGAACATACACTACGTGCATTGCGACTTAATACATATTTTCCTATATGCATTACAGTTGAACTAGGTTAATGATATATGTTTAGTTTGCAAACGAGTATTCGTTTTTGGCACTTTTAATATTGCTGTGGTATATCTTTCTAAATGTACTATGACATTTTAGTTTAACTGTTTTGTATAAACGTAGTGCTTTTTGATGTAAATATGTTCATGTTTATTCAGGGCCCCATGGAAGACCACTACTTATTGGTTAATGGGCTACCCTGACAAAAGATTATAAATAAATAAATAAATAAATAAATAAATAAATAAAACACAATGAAAACGTTGTTATGACCTCCAATCAAGCCAGGTCACGACAATTCATGGAATAAACGTAATGCCATCTGGCATCATACATTAGTTTGTTAAGAAAAACTTATGGGGAACTTTCTGTTGAAGTATTCATTTGACGTACACGAATAACAAGAACAAAACACCACAAACATCATCAACAACAAGAAAAGGGACTCGCACTGTGAGACCCCGGAACGACACTCAACTGAAGTTCGAATGACTGTCCACCATAGAGGATCCTACAAAACCCATTCATATATTTTAAATCAAAACCCGTTCCCATATCTTTACATAACACATGCACCATCAATCATCATTATCTATGAATGCAGAGAAAAGGAGGGAAAAGGAGAGGCACACAGATATAAAAATGAAGAAAGAAAATATTAGTAAACTAGAGGCTGTATAATTATAACTATATGCAAACCTTCCATTTTAATAGAAATGTTGTTCCTTTTCCCAGTTCGATAGTGCCTATTATTGCAACACAGACGTCTGTGACTTAGCAGGAAAAGGGCAGTTATAAAGATATGTTTTTTTAAATTAATTTAGAACAGTGCTTCTAAGGATTCAAGCATGCAGCTGCAGACATGTGTGACAATTACCTTTCAAAATCCACATCTCCAACATGCTTCATCTTCCATATCCCCATACATTTCTTTCTCCAATTAACGGATACAAAATGGAGAAGAGAAAATAACCATGGTCCTAGGATAAGTAAGACTTTTAGTCGAATTTACTTTATACACCCTCGTCAATGTTGATCAAAGTTTACTCTCATCAATGCTCTCTTCATATAAAAGAGACAATTCCAGGCCCCATTTTAGTACATTTTTTCTCCAGTTATTGTCTTCTTTCATTGAAATCATTATAACAAATATGACTCAGCATTTTTTGATCAAAATCTCCTTGTATCAAGTTTGAGCTGATCGGTGCATCAAGTGTGAGTCAGGCCAAATGCTTGGGTTGCTTTGCTCTTAAATCCCTTTGAAATGTGACGTCTGCTTCATGCGGTGTTTCATTGTTTAATGTGTTTTCAATGCATGAACGATTTCACGGGAGCTTTTTCGTCAAACAGTTTACCTATTTGTTTTTAACAGCCTACTAACTTATTGTGTCACGATACCTGCTACATCTTTTCGATCATGCGTCCACGCAACCATTTCACAAGCAAATGGCGCGTAAGGTGCATAAGGTATTTATCTTGAATAGCAATTTCAAGATTAGAAACTAACTGACATCAAAGACTTGAAAAAGAACTTGCAGGAAGAAGAAGATGTTGATAAATGCCAAATATATTGACATTTGGCTCTCTTAAAAAGGAAATAGCATCCCAAGTAAACTTTGCCATTTCGAATGACTAAATAGGGACTTTTAGATTTTACACGTCGACATAGTGGACTGAAACGGGAAACACCCTTTTAAGGCAATGTGACGTCACATTGCCTTAAAAAGATGTCAAACGTAGCAGTCCACCTTGTCGGCGTGCAAATCTAAAAGTCCCAAATAACAAGGCTTACCTAAAACAAGGGATGCAAGAGAAGCCATGATTGATTGTTTGTTTTTGTCCCCCCCCCCACCATTTTGAGATAATTTGTTGAGGGTATGCACATCAAAACAAGGGGCTTTAATTCACAGTTTAGTGCACAAGTTTTCTGTCTTCAGCCTTGTGTTTGTTTTGAAAAGGGGGGACAGAGATAGAGAGAAAGAGAGGAAGGGGTTGGGTGAGAGACAGATCAAAACAATAGCACAAAATCATCATTGAGCTTCCTGTGCGGCTTGTTGTCACGTAATAATATGCCAATCTCCATATTGGTATATAAGAACGGATCTCAGGAAAGAAAGAGATAAAGAACACGAGAACGAGAGAGAAAATGGAGAGGGAGAGAGAGAGAGAGAGAGGAAAGAGAAAGAGGGAAGGGGAGTGTGGGGATAAGAGACATAAGAAAACATTCATGTGCACAATCATTATAATTAAACCCTCTATGCGTCTTGTCTGGCGCAAACTTTTTTGGGGAAAAAAGGGAAACGAAAGAGACAAAGAGATAAAGGAACAAAAAAGAGAAAGAGAGAGATCTACAAAATCCTGCACAAAATCGTAATCATTTTATCCTCTGTGCATGGGATTTGACTAGTACTTACCCGCGTGTCGACCTGTTATTAATGGAATAACATTCCGACACGGGGTGCATCAAACTGTACAATTCTTTTTTCCCCTATCAATAGAATCAAAACACGATCATATTTACAGTGGACCTTGAATCATGTAGTCTCAATCATAGGACCAATGAGATAATAATAGGACATTCACACCAGAGGAAATGTATACGATGTTTCGTTAAACGACATTCAAGAGTAGTGATTGATGTGCAGTATGTCATTAAAACAAAATAAACTCGAAAACAAACGGGTAATGTGAACAAACTATGACATGCTTTCATTTGATGCGTAGATGCCATTAACCCATACATAATTTAGTCGTTAAACGACGTTGTAGAGTAATAATAAATTGTTTTACAGTGCGTACAAAAAGAAATCGGAAACAAACTGATATTGTAAGCAAATTGATGGCTCTCCGACGCGGGATGTATCAAACTTTTCATTTCGTTATTCTCTTATACATACAAATCAAAACACAGTCGTATTTGACATGGACCTTGAATAATGACGTAGTCTTAATTCTAGTCCGATAAAGCTTCTATGGTGTGAATGTCCTAATGGGGCATTCACACCAGAGGAACTGTATACTATGTTCGGTTAAACGACGTTTAAGTAGAGTATGTCCTAAAATAAATTATAAATCGAAGAAAAAAACGGATATTGTGAACAAACTATGGGCTGTGTAAATATAATTAGCAACAAAAAATATATATATATGTTTTCATATAATGAACTGATAATATAAATCCATATACTGTTCAATATTAAAGAAACATTGGCACGTCAAAATCGTTTTGTTTCAGTGTGAAACAGTGAACATGTTTCAACACGTTAGTATCATACGCGAACATTGACCAGACATGACCTGACCTTATCTGACCTTACCTGACATGAATCAGACATAAACTGTAAAGCTGAATGAGGGGATTAAAGTGACTCTTTTAATAGTGAGGTTATTGCCCTCATCTTAGAACGAAGGATACTGGAGATATCGTCCAAAGTGAAGGTCATATTGTGTACTTGAATGTTTCTGTAATTGTTCATGATCAGTAAATGACGTCATCCAAACACGATTACCGTGGAACATGAGCTCCAAAGTGCCAACGTCATATTCGCTCGTCGTCGCGTTTACTGGTTTCTAAAGTAACAGAGCTAGCGCTTAAGGTTCACCGCGAAATCACTGAAGCAACGGGCTGGAGCAGGCTAGGTCAGTGTTTTTAGGCTGGTGTGCATGAACATCAAACCATGTATGACGTCACGTCTTGCTCCTCTATGCTAAAGGTTATTAACAAATTGTCCTAAAGTTTATTTTGTAAAAGGCTTCGAAATCTCGTTCCATGCACGTGTTGCTATTGTTTGAGATGGTTCCATGGCACTGATGTCTCTTGGCAAGACATTTATCTGCATTTGTCAAAATCCACCCTGGTGAAATAAGTACCCGGCCGGTAGGAAGAACTTCCTTGAATGATTGAGCTCCTTTGTATGGTAGCTCAGCTAAAGTCGGGGCAATACATAACGATTATACAGGACCCTCGGGGAGAACAGTATGTTAACTCATGGTGCTGCTCTGGTTAAACAAGTCATATTATTATTATATTATGATTGCTACTATTATTAACTTTCTATCTCTTTAAAATATCTCTTTCGGTGTACTCAGACTCCTTTGTATTTTCACATTGCTAGAAGGTTATATACACATGTTTGGGGAGGTTGAATTTCATGAAGAAAAAAAAAGGTTTGCTTTATACTTCCTGGTGTATATTCAAACGGTGTGAAAACCATACCCACGTTTTCAGTTATGTTGATATAGCGCTAGAATAAGACCACAAAGGTCGAGGTTTTATATATCTGACTGGGCAAATTTCTCTTTACCAAATACATATAAGGTTCTCCAAAGGGAATTTCCCAACTTTTTTTTATCCTAGATTTGTTTAAATTGAATAGAATCTTTGTCTGGGGTTTCGATTTTGAAAAACTAATACATGAGAGAGATTTATTGTGACGGCCTTTATCCGGGTATATGAATTTAGCATGGATTGAATAGGACGTGTATTTTGCAGAAGGGTATATGTGTGTGGTGTTTGGATAAACGTGGGCGTTTGTGTTCATTTCCATACGGCCTAAACAATAATCATTGAGTTCATATTTCGTGAGTCTACTGCCTGGACTAACTCCGTATCGCGCGCCCAATCTGCTGAGCAAATAACACAAAATCAACGCTAAATCAAATACAATACTTTTATTTACGATGTGTATATTTTCGAGCATCGTGCTGTGTGTGGGATTCGTGTTAGGGAGGGCAAACAAAGATGAGAGAATTTTTGTTGTATAACAAAGGACTGAATTTAGATTAATGTGTGTTCAAACATCTATAACTAGTATCGGGGATCCCGCAATTGGAGGGGGAGAGGAGCGGGGGGTGGGGGGGGGGGGGGATGGTGTGCTAGTGTCAGGCTTGTGGGCGGGGTCGGGGATGATAACGAAGTGGGTAGTATCATCTGTAGTTCAGGTTCGCTTCCCATCCCACCATTACCCCGCCTCATCAAAGCGCTACTATTCTGGGTTCATCGATGGGAGGAGGGAGGGGCACATGCCGATTAAAACAACTACTTTACTCCATTTATCCCTGATCCCATTTTGCATTGATCATATTATTATTGCCTTTCCGGAAACTAGATAACTAGCTTGTATCTATCCCTATTTACTAATATGTTGCATTTATGTTGTTGCTGCTGTTATCATCTTTCTTCTTTTTCTTGTTATTGTTATCCTCATTGTTGTTGTAGTTGTTCCTCTTATCATTTTTTAGTAGTAGTAGCAGTAGTATTGTTATTATGATGATTATCAATAGTGTTATCATTATTGTTAATGTTAGATTATTATTGGTATTATTATTTATATCATTGTAATTGTCATTATTATTGTTACTGTAATAATCATTATCAATTGTTGGTTGTAGTTGCTCTTGATTATGTTTATTCCAACTAAAGAACCCACATGGGACTGGAGTCGAATAATGATCCATGTGGACTTAATTCAAAATTTGTTTCATTTCATTTCTTACACAGGTCGTCAGAATCATCATGGCCGACGATGATAGCCACCGTACTCTGTCTAACCTGGAAATCATTAGGCTCACCAAGGACATTGGCCGAGACGAGTACTACCGACTTGGTGGGGTCCTTGGATTCGGCGAAGACATCCTGGACCATCTTTGGGACCCGGCGCAGAAGGGGAGTGCCTTGAAGGTGGTACTCCTGTGGAGGGATGGTCTAGAACCGGAAGTTGACCAAAGAGCCATCCTGGGGGAAAAGCTGTCTCAAGCAGGGCTGGATGATATGTGGGAATCTCTTTTGACTGGTAAGATTGACCTTCAACCTGTTGACTACTGAATCCATTTATTACCATACAGCGTAATACAGGGATGGGTTAAGAATTCGGCTGCTTTAAAGGTGAAATTCAAAGAAGATCACAAATATGTCAACTAATGTATCACTAGAAACTGGTAAGCTAACAGATGGCCATCGTACAAGTTTTAGGTAAACTACATATCGGGTGATTTATACAAATACAAATACAAACACCTCTATAGCAGCTGGGATATGCAAGAGATTCGCCGAAAAAATAACGATGCTTTTAATTACTTCACTATATGGACCAACACTGCCCAAGCAGACGACATAGAGAATGAACATAATTGCAAAGTTATTATTTCTCAAATTATAATGAGTTTGGTGTATATAAATGTAATGGAATGTCAAACCATTCACAGGGGGATATGACCCAATTCCGATAACTAAAATCTTTTGCTTGTAAATACACAGGATATGTGTTAAATAACAATCAAAGAAACAAGACTTTCAAATTGAAAACCCCCGGAATGATATTAAAGACGGCATTTGTTCCCTCTTGAAACGCCGAACAGCAGCTGAATATACAATGGCGTCTTATTTTGTTTACAGGCGACAGATTCCTTTATTTTTGTATCGCTGCATTTGTCATCAAAATAAAATTATGCGCGGGGATTAGAGTGAGGTAATAGATTATATATTTAGCCTGACGGTAGTGAAGTAAGAGAAAGAACTCGAGAGAAGATGAAAACACAGGCACTGAAAGTGTGTGAGATGTCATGGGATATCGTCTGCTTGTGCAAGTCATGTCCATACTGTGATCTCACACATCTCAGCAGCGTTCGGAGAGTCCTTAAGGTGCTATGCCGGGGCTGTATTTAAGCTTTTTGTAATTTATAATAATCATTACTTCGAATGTTTC
This sequence comes from Strongylocentrotus droebachiensis, assembly GCA_035222895.1. Taxonomy (NCBI): domain Eukaryota; kingdom Metazoa; phylum Echinodermata; class Echinoidea; order Camarodonta; family Strongylocentrotidae; genus Strongylocentrotus; species Strongylocentrotus droebachiensis. The sequence goes on from JAVYIG010003341.1 coordinate 96,425, forward strand.
CAAGCATTGAATTTTGATAACCTTGTCGAATTAAAGTTTCAACTTTGCAATAATGAAAATAAAGTTAGTTTTTAAAATCAATGAATATCTACTTTAATCGCCTCTGCATTTCATATCAAATACCATTCTTTCGAAATGGGATCATAGTCAGATCTTAACGATGGAATAAATACGTCCATCATATGGCATAGTAGTGTATACTTGCGACATATATAAGTCAACAAATAGCTCCACAAAAAGTATACGTCAATAATACATTAACATTACATTTGTCATTAAGCATAAGCTACGTTTAAAACAATGTAAGAATAATATGTAAATATATACTTATCAAGCCCATCATACTTTACAACCCCGCTTCTCTCTCTCTCTATCTCTCTCTCCCTCTCTCTTTCTTTCTCTCTCTCTCTCTCTCTCTCTCTCTTTCTCTTGCCCTTTGTTTATATGTCTCATCCCTTCTCCCTTTCACCATGCGTCTCTTTCTTCCCTGATAATGTATCCTTTGATTTTCTATATTTTGCTTGTCTATTCCAACGTCTCTTTCTCAACTTTTTAATTCATTTTCTTTCACCCCCTCTCTTTCTCTCTCTTTCTCTCTCTCTCTCTCTCGTTCTCTCTCTCTCTCTCTCGTTTTTTCTCTCTCTCTCTCTTTCTGTCTATATTTCTCCCTCTCTTTCTTTTTGTCTCTCTTTCTGTCTCTATATCTCTTTCTTTCTGTCTCTCTTTCTACCTCTCTTTCTTTATGTCTTTTTTTTCTCTATCTCTGTTCTATCCTTTCTCTTTTCCTCCCTCTCTCTTTCCCTCTCTCTCTCTCTCTCTCTCTCTCTCTATCTCGTTTTCCCACTCTCTCTCACTTTCTCTCTTTCTATATATATATATATATCTTACTATCAGTCATTCCCCTCTACTGCGTACAAAGCATATATCCACTTTTTAACGTCAGTCCGAGCATTCTAGAGTTGCGTTCTCTTTTTACGTTCAGGTCTACCTGCGTCACCTGTTGCCAGCATGTCAACAAACTCCACACGTCCAAAAGGGTCCAATGCCCCTGTGCTACCAATTAAACAATCCAAACAGGGGAACAATGGGCCCCACCCATCCGCAGATATTGAGAGAAGCGAAACGAGTGCGGAGTCGACACCGAACGATCACAATGGGAAAGACGATGTCCTCCCCATTCGTCTAGGCATCACCGACGACAGTGATGAATCGGATGGTGAGAACTACATCAATGTGTCGAAAGAAACTCTTCTAAAAGGATCAGTTAGCATTGCTGCGGTTTGTTCAAAGCCCAGATTGCCGTCCCATAACTCTCAAGACATCAATATCCCAGAGAAACGTCGAAGTTTCTTAATGGAATCCGAACCCGTCTTATCACCTTCCAGAGTTGGCGCTGATAGCACTACAGGGAAAAATGCTGACCAATTCGAGAGCCAACATGACAGTGGGGATAAGGAAGCAGTCAAGCAGTCAGAACCAGTGCAAGACCATGATCTTCAGAAGTCTTCTACGTTTAACAAGAACTTGTCGATAGCTAACTCGAAATCAGAGCCTGAAGAGACTTCGAGACCTGTTCACGCCAAACCGAAAATACCTGTCAAACCTCCTCGTGAAGGCATACACACAACGGTATTACGTCATCCAGTTGTAAATGAAAAGCCTGGTCAACCTAATGACCCGCAGAACAATTTGGAAGCTCTACAAAATACCCCCATCAAGGATGACAAAGCCCAACCATCTTCATCGCAGCCCAAAACCACGCTGCTAAATGATGAAGACGTCTCAATGAATGTCCCAAGCACAGACAACACTGACGGACATACGGAAGCAGATATTGCTCCTTTGGTGAGTTCCGATACCATGAAATTACAGGGCGAACTGTCAGTCAATGACTCTTATCTACCCCAAACTCCAGTAACTCAAGCAAGTGCCATCCAAGACGACCCCATGTCGGAGGTAGGGAACGGACGCCAAGAGTATTCTTACGCATCAATCACAGCTCAATTGAAATCCAAGGGACCTCCTGTCGCTCCATATCAACCAAGCTCACCATTAGGTCCTGGTATATCCTCTTCTCCGCAAGTTTCGTCTACAAAGCATGTTCCTGTCACGCACCCGTCATCGGTAAGAGCAAACAGCCTGACCCAGCTACCAGGAACTCTGCCTAAATCATTGTCGCAAAAGGGGACGCATCAGGCTCAGCCTAAACCTGACAGACGTCCTGATCGAGCTGGAACACTCCCAAATAAGCCAATGGAAACCACTCTAGATCCCAGTATGAACCCAAACAGTAAGATATATGTCTTATATTATCATTTCCATTTGTCCGGACCCTTACACAAATGAATGCAATTGATCCGCATTAAATCGAAGTCTCACAATCAATCACAAATTCTCAAAATCCTACCTCATAAATACAGGGCTGACATCAATTCGCGACCAATGTGTATCAATCGGAGCTGTCAATAAGAGGGGAAGGGTTTTGTTTTTAGTTTTTTAGCAAAGAAAGCAGAAATGTGTGATTTTTTAAACCGTTAAGCAGAAATTTAAATGATAATTCGAATATGGTAGTTTGGGGGAATAGACATGGTGCATGTGTGGAGTGAGGGAATTATATTTTATGCAAGAATACACGCCAATTCATGTTAAATATGTTGTTAAAATTAAGACTGAAATTCCTAAGTTTCCGAAGAGACACTCCTTTAACATGATAAATTCCCTTTTTAACTCTACATAAATATTCTTTTATATTTAGCCTATGTAAATATTTCAAAAATCCTTTCCAACAGTTTTTTCTTTACATTTGTCTTTTTTTTAATATTTCGATTCATAAAATGCTACACTTTTTTTGAATGTGTACTGTGGATTACCGTTTATAAATCTTACTAACAAATTCCGATATTAAAGAATGTTCGAACTAAAAGTATGGATACATAAGCTTATTAACTGTTAGTTATTATTCTACCCAAAAGGCTCGTCGTTCCTAATACAGCAAGGCCTGAATGAAGACGTTCTCCGAGCATTGGCAGGGGATATAACGACTGGCGACCAGCTCAGGAAACTTGGGCTTGAACTTGGCTTCAAGGAAACCGATATCAACGGATTTGAAGCCATGAACCATCGGACAACCGCCCAATCCATGGAAGGTACTTTTGATATGCTGCTGAAATGGAAGTCAACAGTTTCCGGGGAGGACCAGTCATTGCTGTTGAAGCACGCTCTCAGGCGCTCTAATCTCGTGAAAATGGCAGATTCACATCTAAAGGCCACTAAGAGACGGAGAGGTGAGACCACATTCATCATTTGATCGTGCCGTCTTTCAAATCGATTTATTTTGTTTGCGCCTTATGTTATCTTCTTTAAATTAGTTTCCTTCTAGCTCTCTTCTCTCTCCCTCCATTTCGCTCTCATTCTATTGTTGCTAATGTTGTGTACAAGTATCAAACCTATTAGAAACTCATTTTTATTTGTACAGAAGATAAGTATAAACAATAACATACCTTAAACAAATGAATGGTTAAGTATACTTGATAGGGTAATAAGACAGAACAACACAAACTATACTGGTAACGTTCGACCGTCTATCTACCATATATACTGGTTTTGCTCTTCCCTCCCTTGACTCTTTCTCACTTACTCGATTTCTCTGTTCCTCCTTTGTTATCTTTATTCTTTTTATCCCTCTTTCCCATTCACCAATCCAGATATCAGAAGCGTTAAAATAGCAAAGAATTTCACAGTTTCAGACTGCCGCGATAAACTTGAATTCCACTACAGGCTGGAAACCACCAATATCCTCAAGAAACTTGAATTCTCGAATTCAGACAACGATCTTCCCGGCATAGTTGTTCATCGCATTGTTAAGCGTGGAAAGAACATGTACATTGAGAAGATCCCTCTATTAGAAGGGTCTGTCAATGAGATTTTGAGGACGAGAAAAAGTGGTGCTTTGCCGACCAGGATCGTAATATTTGGCCGTTCTGGAATAGGTAAGAGCACATTGGTGGCTCAGATGGCACAGGAATGGGTTGAAATGGTCCAAGGTTCCCCGCTCCAGGATGTCTCTCTTCTGTTTGTTCTCAAGATGAAGTTCATCGACAATCATGGTTCTTTGGGACAGGCCATCGTCAACCAACTCTTAAATGATGTCCGAGGATTGACAGCTCAAGGAATCGACCAACTTATTGAAGACAACCAGTCCGAGTGTATGGTGGTGCTTGATGGGCTGGAGGAGTTCAGAGGGGAGATATCTTCGATGAAGTGTGGTCATGTCATGCGTGTTGTCCAAAACATCCAGCTAATGAAGTGCCGTGTCATTGTAACGAGTCACCCTCGACTGGAAGACTACTTCAACAAAGAGGACTTGCCAAACGACTTCCTCAAGATCGAGCTTCAAGGGCTTTCCAAGGTACAGTCGACATCGTTCATACGTTCTTTCTTCAAAGATAATGTATTGCACACGGCCAATGAGCTGATGGTGTTCCTAGAAATGAACGATGTAATCAACGAGCTTTTGGCCACGCCTCTTTTCTGCCTCCTTGCGTGTCATCTCTGGGAGTGTAATCTTCTGCAGCTCGTGGCGACCGAGTCGGATTTCTACGATAGCGTTAATCGCTTCTTCCTCAAGCATGGCGAGGAAAAGGCGTCCACGTCTTCAGGGGATACTGACCTTGAAATGATTGTCCAAGGCATAGGAGAGGTCGCCCTCAACGGTCTCCTTGAAGGCTCCAACAAACGTGCCTTTGGACAAAATGACTTCAAGAAGATTTCGGCAACCCTTCAAAAGGCAATTTCGCTCGGCATCATCTGCAAGACAACCTATAAGAAACGTGACGACACCGGCTTTGAATTCTATCATCACAATGCCCAGGAGCACTGCGTGGCAAAGTATTTGTCGAAAGAAGTGAAGTCGAAGATAGCCAGAGGAAAACATTCTCGCCTGGACAAAGCATTGAAGCAGATGGCAAAGAAAGACCTTGCAGATTTCGGCCGGGTGCTCCGGTTTACAGCTGGCCTAGGCAGTCCTTCAACCGGCTTGCAAGTGATAGAGACAATTCATTCTGATATTAAGGTGCCGCTGGGTGACAAGACTAGGATGATCCTGGATTGCTTGGCAGAGATCCCACAGCTGGACAAACAGACGACGTACGCAGTTGAACGGTGCTTTGCAGGAGGGAATGTCCTGATTAACCTACCAACCATACACACCACGATTGGTTTCTACAAACTCCCTCCATTCGTAAAAGAAAAGGTGAGTTCTTTTCCCCCGCATCTACTCTGTATCACGCATGATTTTAATATGGTTCTTTCATCGGATGAATGTTCCCACTGTCTGCAATACTGGCAAGGACTATTTAACGTTGTAACTGAGTTTAAAGAAGCAATATGGGTTAGTCAGTATCTTTTCGGGTAAAACCTTCCGCATTTCATCAAATCCTATGGGGGTATGCATCCACATCTTCTACAAAACATTTAAGGAAATCATATGGATAACTATTGAAGAGGCCTGTTCACCATTATGACGTCATTACTGTGGCTACGGATGATAATACAGAGCGAGTGAATTAAACAATTCGAATTTGAAATCGCAGTACAGTTTTTAAAGTACAAGACCGAGTTAATGTTACATTTTATATGAGCAATTTCAATAGATACACTTGGGAGATGTGCAAGATGTTTAGATCCCAACATGATCCATCGTTTGGGTACTGTTTTGTCATAATATCATCTGCAACAAACAGGTCCAAAGTGTAACCATCCAGAGTTCCTGCATGCCCCCACACATAGCCAAGAGGTTGTCGATGGGTCTGCAAGGATATACAGATCTACTGAAGCTCGAGGTGGCCGATGTACAGAATCCAACCTATCCTGTCATCCTACTCCTGCTAAATAAGCTGTCTCTTCATCTCGCTCCAGAGGGCGCCCTCTCAATTATACCCGACCTCAATCAGAGCATCTTTAATGGAGTAAGAATGTCGAACAATCGTTTTTCTTTATCATCTCACTCCTCCTCCTCGTCTTTATTCTTCTTCCTCTGTGTCTTCTTCCTCTTCCTCTCCGTCATCTTCATCTTCCTCCTCCTCTTCTGTTCCTCCTTTATTCATTTCCTGTCCATTTGGACTTTCCGAGCTATGTTTAATCTGCGGACTAGTTCGATTCAAAATGTTTCCACATTGCTCGGTTGGTGAATATGCTGTGCCAAACATCAAACATCATGCCGTGTTCATGTTAACACGGAACACCCATTTATTTCAACATGAATATCAAAACCCCAACTGTAAGGCTACCAAGGGCATGACATATGACCAGCAACGAGCATACAACAACAAAATAAAGTAAAAAGTGCAATTAAAGAGCACATTAATTTATTAAAGAAGTCCTTATTATGTAGATGGATACATTTCAAACATTACTAGACTAAGTTTCCGTTGTGAATTATTGGTACTATATCCTGCTTCATATCTTTAGCTTCGGCTCATCGATCTATCGGGCTGCTACCTGTCACCAGAGGTTACTGGCGTGCTGTGGACTGCTTTGGCCCGATGCCCGAACATCGAGGTGATGACGGTCAAGAACTCCACGATCCTCAGCCGGGACCTACAGTGCCTCGGGTGCATCGCAGTCCTACAGGCGAACTTCCAGTCCCCGGTCCTTCCGGAGGAGGTGGGTTGGTTGAGCAGCATCCTTGGAGACGCGAAGTACTCGACAGAGGTGAGACTGACCATTGGGGACGGAGAAGATGGAACCATACGACGTGCAGGAGTCGGTGTCCAGGAGCACGTCCTGATGGTGGATGACAGAATTGACCTCACTAACGCAACGGGAAATACCATGAAGGTTCTGAACGTGCTACCAGACGCGTACAGAAGGAAGGTAATGCAGACCAGGGGGGTGTTTCACAAAGATTCTAAGTCGAACTTAACTCTAAGTTGGAATTATTTACTGTGGGGAGCCATTGTAGCTTTATAATGAAATATGTTCAAAAGCAAAAGTTGAAGTATTTTAGACTTTTCATGAATTCCACATCAGTAACATGAAATCTCCCATGATCATATAAAATAAGAATGATTTGAATCAACATTGTATGTCTTTCAAAATAACTTTTACAAATATTTTCAAGGATGCTAACGGCTTTCCATAAATGTTAAGTCCAACTTAGGATTTGTGTGTAACACCCACAGTTAGTTATTCGCCAACATCATGAACACAAGCATTTTACGTGGTATCTTGTTTATAGATTGATTCATACTTTATGCTAGAATTCTATGGAAGTCGGTGGAATGAGTTTAAGATGTACTAATGTGCCATAACTGGATATAAACCACACTGAATCCATTATGTTGTGGTATCCATTGTTGTGTGGTTCCTCTCTAGCTCTCTCGCTCTTATTATCTTTTTTCTTTCCTTTTAAAGCACTTTTCCGCATAATATCTCTCTGTCCAGAAATATTCTTTACCCTTGAAACAATGAATTTTGTATCTGTTATTTTCATAAAAATGATATAAACATGTGTTCCCATTCTTTAAACTCTCCCTACCCTTCATCCTTATCCTTCAAAATAGTTGTTGTTGCTGCTGTTGGTAGTGCTGCTGCTTTTTTATGGTGCCGCTCTTTATGTAACATAATATATTTTAAGACGTGCCTTGACACCTTTCTCTTAAACACGTACAGGTCAGGACGCTATGCATCAAGAGAACCCGCTTCACCGATGACCTGATCCGCCCCTTGCTTGACTTTGTCCACTCCTTGATTCGCCTGGAGACTTTCACCACAGAGGACCGCAACATCCCAGAGGAAATCAAACAGCTTCAGGTCTTCAAGGGCACCTTCCAGAGGTAGGTGGAGGGGCATCACTGTTTGATCAACCAGGGACCCGTTTCACAAAGCCCTTTTTCAATGATAAATGATAGAAATCAGTGACAAGTCTGCCGATAACCAATCAGAAGCAATGATTTCAGTAGCCTATAACAAAAATTGTCATTTGTCACTGATGACAAATTTTGTGAAATGGGGCTATGTTAGTCGACCGTACATTATTAGTCTATTTCCATATGGTCTACACGCAGCACTTGTACTATCCACATGGTCTAATAATAGTTTCTTGTACTTGTCATTTGGTTTATTTTGTATTGTTCATTTTGTATAATAACCAGTTAGTAAAATTCCTAGTTTGTCTAACGCCTATTTCGTCTACCATATATAAGGCCTAATAACCATTATGATGATCATTATTATTATGGGTGAATAAATAATTAGTTTAGCACATGGATTGTAGACAAAATGATACAAATATAACAATTGGGTAGTAGACCAACTGGTTGTATATTAAACGGCTATAAACCTACGTGGATACTTTTTATTACAGCACGATAAGTAATGAGGGAACCAATAATAATATTCCATTATCCCCCCCCCCCCTCCACAAAAAAATGTGCACTATTGCTCTTTGTTTCAATCTATCGATGTAGACGATACCAAGATCCATTGCGGAGGAACTTTTCTGTAGAATGTTCTTAAAATTTACTCTCCACGAGTGAATTAATATATCGTCTGACTATTATAATATTAATGAAATTTGAACAAAATTGTTATATTAATCTGTTATGTTTGAAGAAAAAAAGGAGGGGGGTTCACGTCTGATGCCGAAAACTTCCTAATCTTGTACATATCGTAGTATTTGTGGGGGTTCATTCGTTTTCGAACTGTAGCCAATCAATCGGATATCTAAGAAGAAATTGAACTGCACAAAGATAAATAGGAGTTTAAACAAGGGTTAAATAGACGGGAAATTTTACAAAGACACCATGGACCATGATTAATTTTTGTAGACCCACAAACGACCTTCCAACCATGGGCCAAGATGGGGTCCTAAAGGGGAGTGTTTCTGCCCCCCTTCGGGAGGAAGAGTTCGAGCGTCTTAGTAGTGCCTTCAGCGGCCCCATCACCATGCAGCAGGTGCACATCATCATCGAGCACGACCGCAGATCGGAGACGAACTTCCAGGAGCTGCTGGATATCACTGGGGACAGCATGGAACTCTGCAATGTGTCTTCGGCTACCATTGAGATCATGAAGATGTTCCCGGCGTCGTTCAGACACAAGGTATTTCCTTACCTAATTAGCTGGTGTTAATATGAACATCAACAACAATGTAGTCTTTTGATAGTAAGGAGTTCAGCATACACTAGTATGGAACTCCGCAATGTGTATTCGGCCACCATCGAGAACATGAAGATGTTCCCGGCATCTTTGAGACAAAAGGTAGGTGAACTGTCCCGTCGGCTGATGTTATGATCATCAACAACAATTTTGTCTCTTGATAATACGGAGTTGAGCATAAACTAGTATGGAACTATGCAATGTGTCTTCGGCCACCATCGAGATCATGAAGATGTTCCCAGCGTCCTTCAGACAAAATGTAGGAGAACGGTTTCGTCTGCTAACGTAAGGAACTGATGTTATGATCATCAAACACGATTTTGTCTTTTGATAATACGGTGCCCGGTCTTTCGAAGTTGTGTCCTTACTGTCATACTTTCCGGCTGCCGATTTTCAGTTTTAACGGCGCAGATCAACATGAAAGAAAAACAACTGTAACTATCATGTGGGATCAGCTCTATGCTCAGCTCTTGCTATGAAAACTGTGTTGTGGCATAGAATGAAATTCGTAAATAAAAACTGCATTTTTTAATCAAAAAAAGTATATACATATACATATTTAGTCCTATTTATTGTTATTGTTTATTTGTTTCGTTTGTCTCTAAAGATGCACTCTGCACGCATCAAGAACTGCAATCTCACCGACGAACTTTCACAGCAGCTATCTGAGACACTTCAGTCAATGGATGAACTGGAGATGTTCTTATCTGAGAATAGGTAAGTTTATTTAGATAATTATAACACTTATAATAATAATGGTAACAATACTAGCAGGTTATTCCTTAGGCTGCCAGAATTGACACTTCTAACGCTACACAATAACCAGGTTTTACCTTGGTTGCCACTATTTCACTTTAGCATGTCAATGAATGAATTCCTTCCAGGTACCCCTAACCTCACATGGGTCGCGTGTGATAAGGCAAATGTAGACTACTGTTTTGGCAAAGGACATAAGTGTCGCGGTGAGACTCGAGCCACGAACGATGTGATCCATATTCCGGTATTACCTCCACAATTAATTACTATTTCCGGACAATGTTATCTTTCCTTTCAAAAGGTGACAGACATTCGATGTACTTGATTATGAGATTAGAAGCAACCAACACGTTACCATGAATCCTTAAATGATAATTTGTTAACTTTATTGGAAAACATATATTTAGCTCTTCGCACACATTCATATGTGTGGATTACAGTGATGCTTCTGTGCAGTACTTCGTATTTATGTATAGCAGTTTCCTTAAATATCTTTCACGTTATGCTCCCCTCCCCACGATAAAGTGAAGATTATCCACTCTTCAGTGCAGAATCGTAATTGATTGGTGTGACCGTGGTAATGATCTTTCAAGCAAAAAGGTATTTTATGTTGTATCTGGTAGGGAGCAACAAGAAACATCCATATAATATTTTAGTATTTCTTACTCAAAGGGCACATGCAGGTATATTTACAAGGTATTGCAATAATGTTTCCATAATGTAATATTCGTGTACACACTCTAAAGAGAAATCTAGCACACCTTTTGTTATTCATGATGATATTATGAAGCTCAATTACTTAATTTACTAGTGCCCTCGGTCAGAAAGCCCTCCGTCTAAAGACTGTCACCGTACTTGACCTTGGTCGCTTCTCCTCGACCTGCTACGATTGGGAGTGGCTTGACAGCGCGGAGATGCTCGAGGAACTGCACCTTACCTTCGCCTCCTCACTACCCGCCACGCCCACCACGCCCACATCACCATCCACCCCAAAAGGTGCGACGGCCACACCCTTCCCTGCGATTAGTCCGATCTACGAAGACATCCCGGAGATGGGGGATCCTTCAGCCGCCGAGAGTGTATCGGGAGAGGAGGACTTCTATCTGCAGTTCTCCTTCGGCAGGCTGGTGATGACAAGGATGTCTTCCTGCAGCTTGTCTGTGATGTTGCATCTGCCTAAACATCTGAAAGATGAGGTAATTGTACAACCCTGGGCCCTGTTTCATGAAACTTGATACCACTAACAAGTTACAAGCTACTGTTATAAGCTACTGATATCATGGCATCTGATTGGCTAAGAGCAAATTTGTCATAGAAATTTGGCATTTGTTATAGATAAAATTGTTCATGAAACGTGGTCTAGTTGCGTACACGTAACGAAAAGCCAACAGAGTGCTATGAAACTACACACGTGTATGGGAATACGCGGGGCTACAAAAGTGTATGTCATGAAAAGTGACCTTTAAAGATGAAGTTGAGTTCTGGTCATGCGATTGCATTGTGAAAGAAACGGTGTGGAATCGACCAGAAAAGGTTGATCATCTAGCATATAAAAAATTGTGTGTATTGCAAGGTTCTGCAATCATCAAAATGATAGGAAATTGGCCAAGTCTTGGTAAAGTTACAAACACTGTACACATAGAGATGTATATGGGACTACACGAACACGTGGCGTAAAAAACCTACCCCCCTAGTTTTACGATGTACATGACATATTTAGAATATGAAGGCATTCGAAGAGCCATGCTTTTCAGGGAACATGTCTTATCTGATGTTCTTCCACACTTGCATAATAAGAATGATAACGCTCACAAATTATTTTTCACCTCTTCCAAGAACTCGACCTTCTCTTTAACTTTTAATCATCAGGCCTGTTTGTTGACTTATCTTGGGAGAAAATTTCGAATCCCTCCCTTTATTTGATATGTGTCCATTGTTATTTTCATGTGGGAAAAAAGGAAGAAGAAAAAAAAGCGCTATTCAAGAAAGAACTTTTATTATTATTAAACTAAATCTTCTTTTGAATTTGAGTGTATCTGTTTGCACACGCCCGAATCACGGGTTTAGTGTTTATATAATATATATCTCTCTCTCTCTCTCTCTCTCTTGTACTACGTTACCAGTTGCGTCATGTACGGATCCGTTCAACCAAGCTGACTGTTGACGTACTAGACCGCCTCGCCGATGTTCGCCTATCTTTCAAGCACCTCGCGCCACTGTCTCTGCAGGCCCTGTACCGCAGACCTGTCAAGTACGGGTGCATACTTCAACCAGGCGCGTTGAAGCCCGTCGTCGGACAGTGGGACTGAACGAACATAAACCAGTCAAGGTGCATACTTCAACAAGGCGCGTTGAAGCCCGTCGTCGGACAGTGGGACTGAACGAACATAAACCAGGCAGGGTGCATACTTCATCAAGGCGCGTTAAAGCCCGTCGTAGGACAGTGGGGCTGAACGCAAAAAGAAACCAGGCACATCGCATTGAATCTCCAATCTACATTATTTAAGGATGACCCGACACGTTGCACCTGCGACATTTTTGTCCTGGCATTTATTTTGTAAACGATGCATGGTCAGGGTTTGATTTGCATTTGGGTTTTTAACTTTAAGTTATGTAAGAGCTAGGACCAGGAACAGGTGTAGTTTGGTCCGCAGATGGTTCGTGGTCTCTATTCTGTCAGAAGGAAATGTACCGAGGAGCAATAATTGTTGAAGCCTGTGTCGAACACCCGAGTCTGTATATTTTACTTTGTGAGAATATTAAACCAGATTTGTATGTATTATTGCCAAAGTAAATTGTACATTATTCAGCCATTTTGGCTGCGAAGAGCAATTATAATTAAACCTTTTCAATCAATCAAAAAAATCTATGTTTCCATAGGAACTTAGAAACCATTCTGGTATTTGTTAGATTGTATTTAGGTTCTGTAGGATAGTTACAACTCCCAAATGATTTAAATAAATTCAAAGTAATTCAAATTGCATGTAAAAGTCTAAATATAAATTTAAATGAAAGAAATTGTATGACACACGCAATAATGTATGATGTAGACTTACATGCAGTTTTGCCAGATTCCACGCATCCCTATGTTTCCATAGGAACTTATAAATCATTTTGGTATTTGTTAGATTGCATTTAGGTTCTGTAGGATAGATACAACTCCCAAATTATTTAATTAAATTCAAAGTAATTCAAATTGCATGTAAAAGTCTAAATATAAATTAAAATGAACGAAATTGTATGAGACACGCAATAATGTATGATGTAGACTTGCATGCATTTTTGCCAGATTCGTAGCATCCCTATGTTTCCATAGGAACTTAGAAACCATTCTGGTATTTGTTAGATTGTATTTAGGTTCGGTAGGATAGTTAAAACTCTCAAATGATTTAATTAAATTCAAAGTAATTTAAATTGCATTTAAAAGTCTAAATATGAATTCAAATATTGTATGACACACGCAATAATGTATAATGTAGATGTATGTGCAGTTTTGCCAGATTCCAGGCATCCCTGTCTTGAAATTTCGTTTGTGGACAATTTGGAGGAAAAAAAAGAAGAAAATGCAAACGAATGCAGTGTTAAATTTCAGATTGCAAACCCTAATGCTGCGACAAGGGTCCATTATATACATGTATAGTCATCAATAGGAATGTTGCTAGTACACAGATTTGTATCATTATTCAGTACTCTCGAAAGTCGATTAACTTTTAGTGTGTAAACTTACACTGTATAGTATATATGATTACACTTATGTTACTCATTCTTAAAGGTGATGGTTTTCAAGTTATTTACTCTCTATGACTTCATAAATTGGATGTGCTATTAGATAATTTTGTTATATTGGTGAGTTTTAAAAAGTACGTTATCCATGAGTTACTTTGTTTCAAATGTTGTGTTTAAACGGAAAGCCTTGACATTTTCGAAATAGGGTAGGCCTATGGTTTGCTCCTGCGACAAAGAGGTTTTATTTTCAATTTTCCTCGCTATCCCTTTACTGTTATTTTATCTTGATGTGTATGTATAAAGTTGTATATATACGCACACATACCCACACACTAAACCCTCACAACTCTTTCCATTTGATTAAAAAGGATTAGTCATATCATACTATATTTTCTTTTTCCAAAGATGTTTTTTCGACAGGTTTATTATTAAGAGTAGTTCTTTATTTGTGTATATATTTATCCAGCCTTGATTTGTATCTGCATCGCATCCGTATGGTCTAATCAGTGTCTTATATCCCATTCACACCTAAGAGACCGACAACAGACCGACAACAAAACGATGAAAAATGTATATTCGTATACTGTCTTTAATAACGACTATTAACAAATACATTTATGCAATTTATATTTATTGATTTACATGCATTTTTACAACTTCCTCTCTTAGTTATTTTGTTCATGTTTCTCCTCTCCGTTTTTCCGACTTCATGTTTTATTCTGTTTTCTTATTGTTGTTGCCCAAGCAATATGATCATATTAACTATATATATATTTCAATATTGACAGATAGATTGTAACTGTATTTTATGTTTAAAATATGCAATGATTATTTTAATGTACACATGACCAATTCGGCCATTGGGCTGCGACACATGTTTTTAATCAACCTTGAATTGAATTGAATTGAAATGTCTACATTGCCTCCAATGGTCAAGTATCTCTGTGTTGTGAGCCGGTGTAGAGTGGGTTTGGCGATGTAACTGAGGTATTCCTGTATTGTACACATAAACCAACCATGATTAGGTGGCACAGAGCTTCAATATTCCAGTCGTGCAACTCATAACGTTCTTAATCCTGATGTTAGAACAGGGTCATACTGTGTCCTCTGTTGAATCAAAGAAAATGGTTCCATATACATTGGACTTGACATTGTTCATAATTCACTTGCGACAAAATAATCTTATTGTACAAAACTACTAGTTTGCTGTGTGTGATTATAATTCTCCGTAGAGTTGTCCAAGACTATTGAACAAAATTAATTTTACTAAAATAGGAGGTACTAATAGTTACGTTACTTGCATTGCTGAATTGCATTATATGTTACGAAAAAGGGTGCCATGTGATTAGCCATTCTAATAAATATTCATTGCACATATATTGCGGAACTTTCCTAAGGGACATGCTCCACTTAGTTGACTTTGGTTTTGTATCTAACAGTAGGACCCGATAGATTATGGAATGCCTTATTTTTCCATTTCTGTTTCTAAATGCTCCTTTTCCGCTTCAAAAGTAAAGTCATTATAATAACTACAGATATTTTCAATAAATAAACTAAACGGGGAATATCATTTTGTATGTATCTGTGTATTTGTATTGCTATAATTATTATTTGTATCATTATTATTACCATCGTTATAATTATTTAATTATCGTGTTCATTATTATTTTTACTTTTGGGTTATTCATTGTTTTTTGTTATCATTATTATCATTATTATTAATATTATTATTATTATTACCATTACCAGCAATATTTCATTGTTCTTTTTACTCGTTTGTTTAACAATTTGTACTGGTAAGGGAGAGATAGAGAGATGGAGAGAAGGGAGAAAAAGATAGAGGATAAAAGAAAAGAAGATAGAGAGATAATGAAGAGAGGTTGTTTTCCCCCGCAAGTGATTTTTTCTTCTAGAAGAATGTATTAAATATCACATGAAGATATCTTGACAATCCATGTACCAAAAAGAAATATATGATAAATGTAATACTTCTGAATCATTACGTGATAAAATTCGAAAACATGTGTTGTGGTACCCTTGGTTTTAAGCAATTATATGACATTCCTGCTAAGCTACATATAATCCAGACCCAGTTACTGGAAAATCCATGAACAATCTGAACAATCAGAAAAACAAAAAATGTTTGCATTGGGAAAAGGTTGTTTCACAAACCCCTCTGTCTTTAATGTTTCTATTCAATACAAGCCAAGCCTTTCCAAAGGAATTCAATTTTGAAGACATATTATTAAATGCAATTTTTTTAAATATTTACTTGCATCAATATACAGTGCGTTGCAATTTCTATGTCACAGGTTCACTCCACCCGCACCCCCACCCCCAACACTCACGGCAACAAAGAAACAAATTGACAATTTTGAGAGAGTTAAAATCAAAACAACATGAGTATACCACAGTTACTATGGTCTTATTCTACTTTTAGACAAGTACACGCATACACACACACACACACGCACAAACAAAATGCACCTGCATACCCATTTATTTAACAAATTATTAGGTGCCACTTTTTCTAAATTTTGAAACATTTTCATATTCTACAATGGAATAAAATCTGTACACAATGTGGGGATCACGATTTATATCGGGCATACGGATACATACGAAGAAGAGGAGAAGGAGAAGGAGGAGGAAAAGAAGAAGAAGAAGAAGAAGAAGAGGAAGGGGAAGACAAATGAAGATGAAGAAGGAGGTGATATTACAAAGTACATGTAATCATTGTTAGAATATAGAAGGTTAATTAGGTCCTAGCCTTTCCTAAACCACTATCCTAATACCACAGACATGCCGATGAAACCAATACCAAAAATCTAACTGAATTACATTACACTCAATTGAAATGTCGATAAACAGGTAATTTAAATGCAATCCATTTTCTATTCAATACAATTAATAATTATGTTTTCATTGCTATTCTCACTTTTAACTGTCTAGATGAGCATTAATTTACACACAGCACAATACACGTAGATTTTATACCAGAATAAACATGTTCTCAATATTCACTCAAATTGAAGATTTGTAAAAATGAAATTATTTCAATATTCAATATTGTTCTTGATAATGTCATATTGTCAAGGGTAGATAAAGTCAAATTTCTTGGCGTTTATTTAGATAGTTCCTTGTCTTTGAAATACCATATTCACGAAGTTGAAAGTAAGGTCTCCAAAAACATTGGCATTATATCCAGACTCAAACATCTCTTGCCCAATCACATTTTACGTATGTTATATTGTGCTCTTATACTTCCATATTTTTCTTACTGTAATCTTGTTTGGGCGAATTCCTGCAAGTACAAAATACAAAAGCTTTTACTATTGCAGAAGAAGATTATTCGTATAATATCCGGAATGCACTGGTCCCATCTTTAAACAATTTTTTCTTGAGATTCAGTGATATTAACTTGCACCAACAGGGTATTTTCATGTATACAAAGCATGAATAACATCTTCCCATCACAATTTAGTGATTTTATCAATTTTAAATGCAACTCGGAAACCCATACGTATAATACGAGAAGCGCTGCCAACATTCATCTTCCTAAACATAGAACCCGAAGATTTCAATTTGACATTCGATACTCTGGGCCAAAATTTTGGAACACCTTACCACCTATTTTACACAAATCGCTCTTCTTACAGACTTTTTCCCGTAAGGCAAAAAATGTATTTAATTGCTCGATATTGATACCCTCTCTTGTATTTATGTATGAAATGATCTTTTGTGGAATTGAATGATATGTTTGTATGACCGATTATTTATTCATTTTGATAACTTGTTGCTAGTACCATCTGTATATTCCCAGGACAATGCTGTCGGATAAATCTGTTGTCTGTTTGATGATTTTGCTTGTTTTTAATGATATGTACCCGCTGTCTATTTTACAATTGTACTTCGTTATCTTTATGATGTAATCGCAGACACATGTACAGCCCAATTGATGTAACTTTCTCTTTATAAGTGAACATGCCTTCCTATACTTAATTCTCTCCTCTCTTCCTTTCACTATTTTTTTTTCCTACCAACGTTCTGTTATATACAATGTAATTTTCATAATAATATCTATAATGTTCTTTCGGTAACTGTGTTAGTTTATTATGGGCGTTCGCAACTCAAGCTATGCTTTCCGGGTTTTCGCTTTCTTCCGTATCTGAATTATTTACTGTACACTCTATGTTGAAAAAATTGTTACATATATCATGTATATATACATTGTGTTTTATATTGTGCTGTTGAGAAGGAAATAAATGTTAATAAATACAAAATACAAAAACAAAAACTGTCTAGATGAGCATTAATTTACACACAGCACAATACACGTAGATTTTATACCAGAATAAATATGTTCTCAATATTCACTCAAATTGAAGATTTGTAAAAATGAAATTATTTGAAGTAGTGAATTATTGTTTCTTTGGTCAAGAGCAAATCTTTATATTTACCCATCCTCGGTAATTGTATACCTCAGTTTGCAATTACATTGATTGAGGGAGATAGACGACATGATGACGTATGCGAATAATGATATCAACTGCTAGAGATTTAATGGATCTTCTCACCCTCCCGCTCCTCCTCCTCTTCTGCCCTTTACTTCTTCTTCTCCTCTTCATTCTTCTTCTTCTTCTCCTTCTTTTTCTATCCTCTCATTCTTCTCATTTATTGTCTCATCCTTTTTCATCTCCATTTTTTTTTCATATTCTTCTTCATTACCTTCTTTTTCTCCTTCTTCGTTTCCACCTTCTCTTTCATTTTCTCCTCCTTCTTCTCCTTACTTTTTCTGTTCTTCTTCTCCTTATTCTATATATGTTAAACAACCCCTTGTCTCAATGGAAGATATTGACACTCTATTCAAAAGAGTGTAGTGATCGGCCTATCAGGCAGGATTCTTTCTTGCTGACCAGCACCTACCCGGCCTCCATGTCCCGCAGAAGTGTCTCTTATCAACGTCGTACAGTACATCCCTGGAAGCATGCTTTTTGTTCCTGGAATCGCGCTGGGAACCCGGAAACTATCTTGAGGGTTGGGAGACTGCATACTCTCCGTAAGTGATTCCAGGGAGGGAACAGGCGAGATCAAAGATCGTCTACTCCTGACCGGCAAATCGTCATAGTTCTGCTCGCGTGGACCAAAGGGGCGCCATAGTAGCCAGGGAGGAATAATGAAGAGATACATTTATTTAGGCAGGAAGCGAAAAAAGAAATAGAGATAGAAGCTTTATGTGAATAGGAATAATGCATGTAACGCTGAAATGGCCGGAGTTAATCCGGTATAAAAAGCCTTTAATACACAACACATATGGATATTTTGGAGGGTGTGGTAGTCAGTGGAAGTCAGTATACACACAAATTCATGTTTGTGAGTGCATGAGTGAATGTTCTCTCCACGCAGGTTAATTCACAATGGCTTAGTGAGTGAGACTTGGTGAGTTTATTGTCCGGCTCACTGTGACTTTTATAATAACCAAGTGTAGTGCATGCCACTAATGTACGAGGTTCAAAACATTATTATTTGTTTTATATTGTTACGCTCATATGCATTTAATTATCATGTATCATAAGCCTACAGGACAACGTGTTCTGTTTGTGATTGAAGATATTTAAAATGCATTGTTACAATATTATACGTTGATTAACGATACATTTGCATACCAACCATGGTATTCTGCCCTGAAAGGAACTATGAAGGACTAATAGGTAATATCTATTTATATTGTGAATTTTTGTTTTGTTATTACATGTGGCGAAAATGTCTGGTCAAAACGGTGCACTCCTAGCAATCCTCAGGCGACACTTCTAATGTTAAATAATTTTTAAACGGTATCCAAAGAATGAGAACACATATTCTTTGTTTTTCATAGTTTTTTAAACCCAACCTTTTTATTAAAGACCCCGTCGAAAGTGAAAATGAAATAGATGAATTATATATCAAGGTAAGCTTACAAGCCATAGATTACAATAATAACAATTATATGCTACTTTAGTGCCTCTCAGACGAGTAACAGCTCTCTGAAAACTCGAAATCTAAAGCTTTTAGAATCGGGAGTTATCGACCTAAAAACTAGCTATCGCATTATTGACATCATCGTATGTGGAGTACGCATGTTCACAATGACCTTGCATTACTAAAGCACGGCTCATCGCCTGAGCTATATAGGCGAGCCCAAGGGTGCACATATTATGTCGTCACTGTAACTGAAGCAAATTTGACCCCTGTTGACATGTAATTTGTGCGGAAAATAAGGTTTTTATTCGCTTTTGTGCAATACTGAAAGGGAAAATGTTTTGAATTAATTTAGATTTGTATTTTATGGTCATTCAGCTTTCCATTGATAACAATTTGTATTTTCATCGGATATGGTCTCTAAATGTAATTAGTCGATTTAACTTTATATATGTAGCTCAAAAATGATCTCCCTATGCCAAATCGTATTTATCATGGGAATAAAGCATATACTTGAAGATACTTAACTAGTCAAGTACAAGGTTAATCTATACAAATGAAAAACGACAGGCCGTGCAGAGAGGTGGAGAAAGCATATGCAAGCAAAGTGTCCAGTCATGTTTGTATCTTTTGTTCGTTCGGGTTGCCCTAACATTCCCAAAACGAGAATTGAAAATTTATCATACCACCATTTCAATGTCTGAACGGAAAATATGGGGTGTCGGAGGATCGGACGGTAATTGACTCGGTGCCTGCCTTTGAACCGTCGAGTCAGAGGCACGCTGGCGACGAGGAACCTCTGGCTGGCCGTTTCCCCTCCGGTTCCGTCTATACACAAACTGGTTGTAATACCATTGGTAATCTGTTTTATAAATCAAAAGATACATTATTATAGTCATACACTTTGACCTTATGACGTAAATCATCAATCAATGCAATAAATGATTAAGTCTGCATGTGGGATAAATTGTAGTATTTAAAAGATATCGTTTCGGCAATATTTGCAGTATATTAAATACGTTTTCATATCGTGATGCATCTATGAACTGACAGGTTTAAAGAATGTGGCCAACCGCTCACTATAGTATTCTTCTTTTAAACAACGACAATTGTTTTGGATATGGAAATCTAAACTTCATGACTTACATTATCAATGATGAAAGCATACTAAGAACCGTAATTTTAGAGCATTCAAGCCTTCTGGTCATAGTCCTGTAGAATTTTTTCAGACCCGGAAAAGTTGTTAAGTACAAAGTGTTTTTGTTGATTTGTGTTCTAGATGGGTATTGAAGTAAATTCAGCTTGGTTGCCAGCTTGGCAACCTTGGGCAACTTGTTTAATAGCCATATTAGCATAATCATCTAATTACCATATGTGCAATTTGTGATAATGTTGCTAATCTCAATCCAGGAAGCCTGAAAACATGGTTAATACGACTTTTCAAGGGTTTTATATCACAAGGAATTCATTTATGACACCCATTTTTATTTTTAAGTAATACAATTGTCTTAAATAGCATAATTAGCATAATATGTACAATATATGGACTTCATTGTCATTGTTTATCTATACAACCTAAAAATGGTGCAATGCAACATTGTAAATCGCTGTTGAAAGATTAACCATTAATTCATGAGAAGATATTCCATGTATATGTAGTATAATTAGCCTAATTAGCATTATAATCTAATTAGCATATATGTGCAATATGTAATAATGTTGCTAATATCAATCAAGGCAGCCTGAAAACATGGATAATACGATTTTTCAAGGGTTTTTTATGACGAGGAATTCATTTATGACACCAGTCTTTGATTCCAAGTAATTCAATTGTCTTAAATAGCACAATGAGCATAATGAGCTAATTAGCACGTGTACAATATATGGACTTTATTGTCACTGTTTATCTATAAAGCCTAAAAATGGTGCAATGCAACATTGTAAATCCCTTTTGAAAGATTAATCATTAATTCATGAGAAGATATTCCATGTATATGTAGTATAATTAGCCTAATAAGCATAATAATCTAATTAGCATATATGTGCAATATGTAATAACGTTGCTCATCTCAATCCAGGCAGCCTGAAAACATGGATAATGTGACTTTTCAAGGGTTTTCTATGACGTGGAATTCATTTATGACACCAGTTTTTGATTCCAAGTAATGCAATTGTCTTAAATAGCACAATGAGCATTAATGAGCTAATAAGCATGTGTACAATATATGGACTTCATTGTCATTGTTTATCTATAAAGCCTAAAAATGGTGCAATGCAATATTGTAAATCACTTTTGAAAGACTAATTATTAATTCAAGAGAAGATATTCCATGTAGATGTGGTATAATTAGCCGAATAAGCATAATAATCTAATTAGCATATATAAGTTCAATATGTAATAATGTTGCTCATCTCAATCCAGGCAGCCTAAAAACATGGATAATACGACTTTTCAAGGGTTTTCTATGACGAGGAATTCATTTATGACACCAGTTTTGATTCCAAGTTATGCAATTTGTCTTAAATGGCACAATGAGCATTACTGAGCTAATAACCATGTGTACAATATATGGACTTCATTGTCATTGTTTATCTATAAAGCCTAAAAATGGTGCAATGCAACATTGTAAATCACTTTTGAAAGACTAATTGTTAATTCAAGAGAAGATATTCCATGTAGATGTAGTATAATTAGCCTAATTAGCATATATGTGCAATATGTAATAATGTTGCTAATCTTAATCCATCGGAAGCCTGAAAACATGGATAATATGACTTTTCCAGGAATTCTGTCACAAGCTTGAACAACGTCGGGCTTGTACTCTCAATGGTTCTGGCTTTGGTAAACATAGACATATCATAGTTCGCACTGTTGTATTCGACATCCCTGGCCTATGTACGTACCTGTCTCACCACATCATCAATTCCATTATTATCATCTGCTTTAACCATCTTCAGTGTTTCCGACAGTCTCTCTAAATCCAATGACTGAAGCCCAACCATCAATGCGTATGATGACCCCGTCATTTCCTAGACATTTCATGAGGTTCGACAATATTGCCTTAAGACCAAGATAACCACCACATTGGACATACAATTTGTGAAGCTAAATAGAGTCCCAAATAATTGATATTCTACATATATGCTAATTAGGCTTATTAGTTCAATAATTAAATATTAAGCCAATTTTATTACTTAAAAATAAAAACTGGTCTCACAACTGAATCCCTCGTCATGGAAAACCCTGAAAAAGTCATATTATCCATGTTTTCAGTCTTCCTGGATTAAGATTAGCAACATTATTACATATGGCACATACAGTGTATATGCTAATTAGGCTTATTATACGACATCTACATGAAATATCTTCTGTTGTTGTTGTTGTTGTTTTAGTTTTAAGGGCGTGTGTCATTCAATTATGAATATTTTCTAATGAATTAATGTGTAGTCTTTCAAAAGTGATTTACAATGTTACATTGCACCATTTTTAGGCTTTATAGATAAACAATGACAATAAAGTCCATATATCGTACATATGCCGATTAGCTCATCATGCTATTTAAGACGATTGCATTACTCAAAAATAAATACTGATGTCATAAATGAATTCCTCGTCAGGGAAAATCCTTGAAAAGTCACATTATCCATGTTTTCAGGCTGCCTGGATTAAGATTAGCAACATTATTACATACTGCACATATATGCTAATTAGATGATTATGCTAATTAGGCTAAATATACTACATACACATGTAATATCTTCTCATGAATTAATGATTAATCTTTCAAAAGTGATTTACAATATTGCATTGCACCATTTTTAGGCTTTATAGATAAACAGTGACAATGAAGTCCATACATTTTACACGTGCTAATTAGCTCATTATGCTCATTGTGCTATTTAAGACAATTGAATTACTTGGAATAAAAAACTGGTGTCATAAATGAATTCCTCGTCATAAAAAACCCTTGAAAAATCGTATTATCCATGTTTTCAGGCTGCCTGGATTGAGATTAGCAACATTATTACATATTGCACATATATGCTAATTAGATTATTATGCTAATTAGGCTAATTATACTACATATACATGGAATATCTTCTCATGAATTAATGATTAACCTTTCAAAAGTGATTTACAATGTTGCATTGCACCATTTTTAGGCTTTATAGATAAACAGTGACAATGAAGTCCATATATTGTACATATTATGCTAATTATGCTATTTAAGACAATTGTATTACTTAAAAAATAAAAATGGGTGTCATAAATGAATTCCTTGTGATATAAAACCCTTGAAAAGTCGTATTAACCATGTTTTCAGGCTTCCTGGATTGAGACTAGCAACATTATCACAAATTGCACATATGGTAATTAGATGATTATGCTAATATGGCTATTAAAAAAGTTGCCCAAGGTTGCCAAGCTGGCAACCAAGCTGAATTTACTTCAATACCCATCGAGAACACAAATCAACAAAAAAACCTTGTACTTATCAACTTTTCCAGGTCATGTACATGGTATATGGTACCGTCTACTGGACTATCAGATTAAAAGGCCGAATCGGCTTCTAACCTTAGACAAGCACACTATTGGCCTGCCGTCACTTTGATTCTGCGCAGTATAAAGTGCGTCCCAGAAAAAACGAAATCGAGAATTTTTCACTGGGTGCCTGCCATAGCAATATGCAGAATTAACAACAGACTTGACTCCGTTTCATTGACAATCAGCCATGCATGGAGTCTTGCGTCTACGGCTGATTGTCTACGAAATGGAGTTAAGTCTTTTTTCAACTCTGTTTGTTGCTACGGCAGGCACGCAGTGAAAACGAATTCGTTTGATAAAATTATGGAAATACAAGCACTACTTTCAACAAACAAAACTTTGTCATTCCTTGCTCATTTTTCCTGATTGAGGTGTCATATGAAAGGGCAAAACCTCAACTTTCTCGAAATGTGATTTTCTCTTTGAAATTCAGATACCGTCCACCAAATGACTTTTTGGTTTCCTCTCTTCAAATTCATTTTAATCACTCATGCGTGAAATATGCATCATATGAGTTGCATAAAATGAAAGAGGAGGATCTAAGCTTTCCAAAATATGTGTCATTTATTAATTATAAATGTGATTAAGTTATGATAAAACATCGATAATTCTCGGTTTCGTTTTTTCTGGGGCGCACTGTATTAGACACCTCTTGCATATACAAAGTTTTGATTGGTCCAAAGTTTGTCACGTGATATCCACTGCGAGGATCACAATTAGCTTATTTCACTCTGGGTAATTTTGTTGATGTTAAATTGACTACCTGATACAACATATAGATTTTCGCGTCATACCGTATCCTACCAACTATGCGAGCACTAGCACGTACCCACTGTTTGCATTTTCTTAGCATTGCGCTTTTGACGCGGAACGCTGGGCGGCTCGACAATGCATAATATCGTGAGAACCTGTATGTGTAGTCAAGTCCATCCAATATAACAGATATCAAATGATAAGTTGTGTAATATAACATTGCTAGAACGCAAAGGACGTCTATTTTCCCTCGTGATCATATTTAGCTCAGATAACCCACTTAGGAGCCCCCCCCCCCCCCCCCCATTTTTATATTACACACCCTACCCGTCAATGTCTGTATAATGTAAATATTGGCATGTACAATGTGATAAACTCTGATCAAAATCTCTTGCATAGCTCAATTTAAAAACAGGATGTCGAGCAATATTGTTTCTTGGGCAGAAAACTGGTCCTTTTTTGCATTACCGTTAGCATTTAAATTTTGTCCGATGGTATTCACATTCTGTTAGTTTCTGATAGTTTCCTTTACCGAAACAAATATGAATAACAAAATATGGATGGGGGAAAAAGTGACTAGAAAATAGGAAAATAGTGGTGTCTTTATTTGTTGTGTGTTTAGGTAAATGTAGCCTCAGTTGGACCCGAGTCATGCCATTTTATCCATAGACGAATAGTTCATGAATATTTCCTTTTTAAATGAACTCTTTATTCATTTTAATGGTATACAAGCTTAAAAACTTGTAGAAGAAATAACTTACTTTGACATTGGTTGCATCTGATGAAGAAACAAAAACCACATATCACCAAGGCAACCGCACTAAATACAATGACTGACGCTAATACAGGTGACGATATTATGTCTGTAATATAATTTAAAATAAAACAAAATAAAAACCGAATAAATAAATGACAACCCATTTGTTGTAGTTTTATACCCGATATTTGAATACCTATTAGAATACATTGCAATTGGTTAACAAATGTACATAAACGAAAAGAAAATCGCCTTGAGAAATGCAAAGTGATGGGGGATATTGTCTTAGAGACTTGTAAACTGTTAAAGAGAGTGTAGGAAATAAAGGGGCTAAAATACGGAAGCCTAAACACGAAGTGAGAAAGTTACTTGTTTAACTCGCCGAGGCGCCATGATCATGACGAGAAAGCAATAATGTGACTTTTAAAAACTCTCCAAGGCACCTTCAGGCTGCACGTTTAAGCTTCCTTACTTAAGTCGCCAAGAGCTTACCCAAATCGGCATCGACGATGTTGACTGGTGAGGCTGTGCTACAGACTTGTCCCTTACATACCACGATCCAGAGATGGCCGGAAACATAATCTGTAGACAACTTGGTCGGTAGGTCTGGGGCCAGGCATGTCAAATTTTGATGGATAAACTCGTTGCTTCGAATTTCCAAGCGGATGCATAACTCAGATGATAAGAACCCCTTCGACGAATCTTTATGGATCGTTAATGCTTTATTCCTCGTGTCAAATGATGCAGTAACACCTGCAAGTTATAATAATGATGTTGATGATGATGATAATAACAATAATAATTGTTAGTGTTTCCCTCAGAACAAAACAAAATTGTTTATGGATTGGTCAACAGCTCTTCATCTCATGCATAGTTCTACTAGAAGAGAAATTTCTTTGACGGGGAAAAATAGTGTGCCGTCAGAGTAAGATATATTTATATATTTTGTTTAGATATTTTTCCGCGACTGCCTTGTTTTTCTCCGGGGAGCTCTGACGATGAGCCGGTCGAGTCACAAAGACAAATTCCGTCGAGCGCGTTAGTGGCTATCATTAGGGACTTTTAGATTAAGTGGACGAGAACACGACGAACGCCGACTGATCATGCGTGTCAACGTACTCAACTGCCCATGTTGACTACAATGCCAATTTTTTTTTAGATTGCACTCGACGATATACATGTATGCAGGAAGTAACATTATGAACATGACAGACAAAGAAAGAGGACAAAATATACAGTTCCTCATTCTACCCTCAACAATAGGCCATTTTCGTAATGTAACCAAATTTAATGCACATTGGTCTTTGTGAAGTGCCTCAATACAAACTATTTAATTCACCTAATAGTAATAATAGTATTGCAATAGTCAGAATGCAACTGCATATATTAAGTGTTGCTAGGTAGGTCAAACCATAATGTTTGTCCAACCTGACAACAACTTATATATGCAGTTAGGATTCTGTCTATTGAAATACTATTATTCTTACCAGGTGAATAAAATAGTTTGTATTGAGGCACTTCACAAAGACCTATGCATTAAATTTGGTTACATTACGAAAATGGCCTATTGTTACATGGTAGAATATCCCTTCACTGCTTTTATGTAAAAATTTGTAGAACAGGTGAATATACATGTGACAAATGTTCTACACATTTTTACATAATAGCAGGGAAGGTATGTTCCTTTGTCTACCTGAGGAACTGTATATTATATGCGCACGCGGCATATACTAGTACCGTACTAGATTTAGGAAAATCAAGGTTGACGCATTCTCGATCGCCGACTGAGACGACGTGACGCATGCGCAGAGCCTTAAAATGACGTCACACGTTGCAGTCAAAGCTGTTAACGTGCAAATCTAAAAGTCCCTATTGATTCTAAGATGTACATCATTCGATCAGCTGTTTCTCTCGCTCAGTGCGCGCAATGTCTGCTCGTATGCTTCACTCACGTCAACATTTAAAATTCAAAACAGCTATGGTAACCTTCGCAGTTTGAAGGTTGCAAAGATTAAGACCCCAACTCTTGTTGACAAGGACTGACTACAGGACTTTACAACATCACCTGATCTAGACAGTCAAGAAGCAATTAAGGCAAGGGTTGACTTCTAACATTAGGGATATCTTCATCGGCTTTGAGCTGAGCTCGACAACAATGCGTTGAACTTAAATGTCTAATATTAATTTGGAAAGATCTATGTTACAGGGTCTAACTGATACTTAGCTCGACGTGTGTGTATCTTAATTTTAGCCAAGCTGAAGTCTAAATTCTGAATTTCCCAGTTCAGATCTACCACGGCTGAACAGGTTCATAGACCTATTTCTCTAGGAGTTTCACCGGAATAACATTACGGCTCTAACTTTGTCTTTGTTGGACTACTGCAAGTTATTTTCGGTGAGCACAATAATTTAACGTCTTAGTCTACCAAAGAGTTACAGAATATAACGAGATTGTTTACTGATGAGGGCAATATATACAAAAATTTGTAATGAAATATAAACTGCCTTTAAAACAAAATTTCGTTGAATCTATGGGGTCTGTCTCAGTTATGGGCTATTTCCGCCCCTCGAGGAATAGGCGCTTGCAACCGTTCGACTGACCCCTTATATTAAATCATGCCCTGTATATGTTCATATTATTTTTTTACTCTGTATATTATTATTATTATAAATATTCATTATTATAGTATTGTTGTTAACCTAGGGAATGCTCATCAGCATCAGTGATGTTCATTCTCAGGGTCCTGCAAATATCATTACCCAAGGGATTGCCGGGATACCCATTCACACCTGCTTCGAGAGTGGCATTAATTTATATTATGTCTTGGCAAACGATATTAACGCAGGACTAGGATTCGAACCATCAAGCCTTTGGATTGAGAGTCAAGTGAATGATCCACTAAACCACGATGTCTCTACTTACCACGAATTATCAGCTAACATATTTGCATAAACAAGTGAAAGACTGATTGTAGTACTAAAAGCGAAACTAAAACAAGATTCTGATCTGGCCAGTCGCATTATGTCAAAGTAAAAAGGCTAATGATCAGAAAATTCTGAGCCCGAAGCACCCGTGTGGAGCAGGCATCCCATTGCAGGAATGTGGAATGTTAATCGCGTAGACAAGCGCTATAGACTTTTTTTCGAAATATTAACATTTTAACATTAAACAAAATATGAACTCACCAAGTGCTCCTGGTGATTGCGCTGCAAAAAAATAGACCGAATATATATGTTGGTTAATGAAAAGTGAATTCAGACATGCTAGTAACTTAAAGGGAGTGGGTCGTCAGTTTCCATGTTCAGAAGGTCATAATTCGCCGACACAAGACTTGGTAGAAATACCATTAATGGGTGTAAAAGTCCGCATACAGCAAACCCGAATGACAAACAAGAAATAATCCCTCAGCTCTCGGAGAGTCTTCGGATGATTGAAATGTCAGATAAGGACTTTATCATATGAAAAAATACAGAGCATTACATAAATCGTTTTGGTCAAAAATAGTGAAGGCTAATCGGGGTAATTTAAAAACATCTGGTATTGGGTAAGCACCCGAACGGTGTCGAATTCCTCATGAAAGCCCACTTATATGAGTCTTCAAGAAAGTGTGTTTTGTAATCTTCTCAGCGTGTATCCTGTTTGATGTAATCACTGACGTCATCAACATAACCTTGAACGAACAAATATATATGTACAATTTCGATGTTTATTTTAATGAGCTATATTCCTAAGGTATATCACATGCGATAATATTTTCTCTTAACTTATTTTACTTAACCCTTAACCAGGGACATGTAACATTTACTTTTAAAAAGAAATGCTTTACAAATAGCTAGAACCCATTGCATTTCAATAAATTATATTGAATCTACATGTACTATAATTATCATTGTAATTATTTTTTGTATCTATATAGTCAATTGGAAGCCCTATGTTACAGAGTCCATGTTTTATAATAGGGACTTTTGAAGCAGTGCGCATGCGCATCGACGAGCTCATCGTTCGTAGCAGAATTCTCGAACGCGTTCGCCCGTGTTTTGCCGTCGTTCGCAAACTGTAACGATACATATTTGTAAGCAATCTTTTGCAGGCACGAAACATCACATTGAAGTCACAGAATGGACCCAATTGACCTAATTCTAGAACCGGGGATTGGTGGAAGCATGAGTTCTCTTAAATTAACACATTTTCGTGTCTGTAATTTCCCTTAAATGAAAATTGTTGTA
This sequence comes from Strongylocentrotus droebachiensis, assembly GCA_035222895.1. NCBI lineage: Eukaryota > Metazoa > Echinodermata > Echinoidea > Camarodonta > Strongylocentrotidae > Strongylocentrotus > Strongylocentrotus droebachiensis. The sequence goes on from JAVYIG010003341.1 coordinate 126,307, forward strand.
GAATAATTCATAAAATGAACACATTTTATTTATGCATCGCCAATGTGTTGCAGCATAATTTTCGAGATCAGTCCCATGCACCGAATTTGGTGTGTTAAATCTCAGCTTTCCGATCGAATTTTGCGCTCACTAAGCAGAATAATTCATAAAATGAACGCATTTTATTTATGCTTCGCTAATCTGTTGCAGCAAAATTCTTAAGAACAGTCCCAAACACCGAATTTGGTTTTGGATCTTTAGCTATTCGATCGAATTTCGCGCTCACTAAGCGAGCGTCGTAGTTGTGTGAAATCGAAAAGGTAACGAACAACAGTCAGCGTGCCTCGTCAACCCTGCTTAAAAATGACCGCATATGTCGCAGTCCACTTATGAGCGTGCAAATCGAAAAGTCCCTAATATCAGTAAACTTACGTGCAGTTGAAGTCAACATCTGGGAGGCACGACTATTGCCGAAGCGGTTTCGTGCAGAAACTTGAATCAGGTACCACGTGTTCGGATACAGATCAGCGATCTCCAGCACGGTTTCCGTGACATTGAAGAAGTGTATGCAAATAGTGGGCATGGCATTCCGGCAACACGTCACAAGGAATATAGATGCGAGCTCTTCTGAATGTTTATCGCTCGTGTGTAATCCGTCTGTATCGTATAGCCACGCAATGATGAGTGACGTTTCGGAGTAATCTTTAACTTCTAAACTAGTAGGTGCGTCGGGCGGACCTAGGATAAATGTAACAAAGGCGCTTATCATTTGACAGCGAGGCTTACTACAAATCATAGGTATATCGCGTCCTGTCAGATGGTCGCGTTAACCGACTTTTTTTGTGAAAACATACCCCTTTTTTAACGAAATGTCGGGGGTAATGTTTATACAAAAATCCCTCTCATCTACGAATGGCGTGGTCCAATGACTCAAATTTACCCGATAACTTGTGAATACCCTACGGCAAACCTATGTAGGTAACGTCCTTAACGTTCACATTCATATGATCTACCGATTTCGTTTAACAAAAGGTCGTGTAACGCGAACGCCCCACCGGACGCGATGACCCGATGATGCGTAGTAAGCCTCGCTGTCGTTAGCAATGAGGCCTGACAAGGCCCTAATTACATTTTCCGCTTTAAAAATGACAGCGACAGCGAAAACTATTAAAATAAATCCTTTCAAAATCGTTCCCATCTTCAGCCTACTAGACAGGACCACTTTTATCGTAGTCGTCATCATAACAGTATATATATATATATATATATATATATAAATTTCGTTGTCATCATCGTTGAGGTCTGACCAGGCTTTTAGGGCTCAACGTTTAATACATGTATAAAATTGCGTCCTATAAATCAAGCAGCGCTGTCAACTATTCCTATTATGGAGGAATGAATCCAATTGTCGGCCTTCAAGCTTTTACTCTATTAAACCACATATTCCCCTCTTTTCCCGAAATTTTCTGGGTGAAAAATATAGAAAAATAGACTGTATTCATAACTTTCCCTTGAGAGATTCACCCCCCCCCCTCCCCACCTGCCCTGTCAGTTTTTATCCAACCGATACTAGTATGTATTAAAGATAGTTAATGTGAAAATGTACTTGTGCATGTATGCATGTTATTGCGAACATGTGAATAAACCTGTATTTCGATCCTACTTGTAACGGCTTGTACAAATTAAATTATTGATGATATTAGAGAATGAATAATCGAACGACCTACTTTCGGGGTCACGAAAAAACTGGACATGAGATGGATCGCTGCAAACATCATGCCCGCATGACACAAGCCATATCTGATCATCAAAAAGGTAATTCTTCGTTGTAAGACTGCTGCCTGGTGACAGGCAAGAGTTATTTACGTGGTTCACACCGGCTATCGAAATTTGAATGTGAAAGCAAACGTCGAGTGGAATCGGTTGACTATCGTCTATGGTTCTCCTTATTGTTAGCCGCTTTGTTGATCCATGATATCTTGCCTCCACTCCTGTATTATAACAAAAAATGATGTTGTAGATATGTGTGTCGTTCTGCAAATATTTTATGACAGAAAAGGGAAATGTGTATACGAGAGGCAACACATCGATTTTAAGTGCCACGTATTTTGTATACTATCATGACATATGTTTAATATTATATCATTGTTGAGTTCATTTGCCAGTATTTATAAGGCAACATGAAATAAATGTTTTTCCTGGCATGTATCAGTACTGGTAATGTTAACGTTTTCCACGATTTGTTGTACTTTTTTTTTTTTTTTTGGGGGGGGGGGGGGGTCGACAAATGGAGGAAAATCTGATACGTCCTATATGAATGCAAAATATTGTCAATAAAATGAGTGTGACTTACCCAAAAGGCTCGGAGGTAAGGCTGTTGGGAAGAAAGTGTGATGAATACTGATTTGATATTCAATAACTCTGACTATCTTTGGCTTATACGGGGTAAGACATGTAGATTGAATACATTAGGGAAAAACTTAAAGACAAGCATTCAAAAACATACATATAAAACTTATGTTTAATTTCGTTATTTAACCATGCAACCAGCAATTGTGCGCGAGTAATTGTTTGAGAAAGTTTGTGAAGTTTATGAAAGTTTTGAATCGTTTTGAATGTCAGAACGTTGCCACGTGCCCCCACGCGACGTTATTTATGAAAGCGAGACCGTCATCCTTTAGCCGAGGACTAAAATAAACACATTTGTCGGGCCAATGTGGAAAGGAAAATCGGCTCTAACTTAAGAACGGGCAGAATCGGGCGGCCAAATCTGGTATCAACTTAAAGCTTAAACATCAGAGAAAATGGTGGTAGTACGATAAGAGCGGAAATCCCTAGACTGAATCGAAACATTTCCTCTGGATTAGAAAAACAAAACATGGATAATAAGTCCATTTATCAGTGAATTACCCTATAATTTATTATGAAGATTGTGTCTTGTTTTCTTCTATTAAACCCGTTCATGCAGTGAATTGAACTTTCAAGAATATGTGAGAGCAATTGTATATATATAACTTAAAAACGTCATGCTAAATTGAAAAAAATTATGAATTAAGTCACTTTTACACTAAAACTGTAAATATGGAGGATTTTGCTGTTTGAAGGAGTATACTTATACCCTTATTTTGCATACCGGAATTAAATATTTTACTGATGTATTCTTCAATGTAATATATTTCACCTGGGCAAGAAGAAAAAAGTATATATATCACCAACAAATAGTTCTGGCGCACTTTGTTTCCTCCCTGGCCCACTGTGCGGCGCAGGCTGGCCGCGCCTGTTCTACAGTACCCACGTGCAAGATGTTGTCTGTCCCGACATGTTTTGTACGTATCCGGACAAAACGGCAATATGATTTTGAAGAAGTTTACAAGTTGTATTCCACAAATCGTTCGAGAATAATGTTTGTCCGGACACACGACTCCCCATCCTACACTACAGCAATTGCCGTATACCCGGCCCCCCCCCCTCCCCCCCCCCCCCCCCCCACTCAGGTTTCGAAATGACCGCATGCGTGTTGCCAACATGTCCTTTTCGTATTAAACAAAAGAAAAAGGTCGACCCGTATTGACTTTACACACCGGACTTTTGCTGAAAAGGGGGGGGGGGGGGTGCTGAAAAAGGCTCGTATACAAAAGAAAAAGGTCGAGCCGTATTGACTTTACACACCGGACTTTTGCTGAAAAAGGGGGGGGGGGGTCGGTTGGAACACGCATATGCGTACCCTAAATAACACTGAGTGGGGGGGGGGGGGAGGGGGCCGGGGCCGTATATTTAACGTCTGTAGATCGACTTATGATAGCCTCGGCCTCGGAAAAACTTATCAGAATCTGATAAGTTTATTTCAAATTGATTTAGCTAATTTGATAATAGGGATTCAATGAAACAATAGAGCTGTTCGATAATTAATTGTAATTCGTTGAAATATTCGAATGTAAGACTCTAAAAAAGAAAAAAAAAGAGAGATACACGTACCATGTTTAAATTAAGCACGTAAACACACACGATGAAGCAGCCGGTGGCTATAGCCTCTACATAATTATGCTTTTTCGTGAGATTATTTCCGGGTTGCTCTTGAATACAAGCTTTCAAACAATTCAGTTTGATTTATGATTTAACAATGTTATTTTTCAGTTCAGAAATGGTCTTTAACTATTGTGATGTAACAAGACAAATGGTTGCCTAATTTCGTACACAATTTCAACGCACACAGGTGTAGGTTGTTATGAGGAATTCCACACCGTTCAGGTGTTTACTCGGTAACAGATGTTGTCAATCACCAGTATTAGCTTCTAGTTGTATAAACACCAGGCCTTATGTAATGCTTTGCATTTTCCCGTACACAAGGACTTTTCGAGGGACTAGGGGTATTTCTTGATTGGCCTACGGGTCCGCTGTGTGCAGACTTGTGCAAAAATTAATGGTATTTCCACCTGAGTTTAGTAACTTTGAAATATGGCTTCGTGCACGTGGAAACTGACCAACTCACATTAATTTCGGTGAGGATCTCTATTGCTTAGAGATAAAGCTCAGCTTAAATTCCTGTTTGAAAGGGTTAATGACTGGTAACCGAACCTACTTATGACCAAACAGCCCATGTCTTTGAAAGTAATGAAATAACGACTTGGAAACACTTACGTGGTGTTGACGTCACGATTTCTCCGCACGTTCTGCTCCGTCCAAACGCATTTTCCGCACAAACGGCTACCCAGTACCAAGTGTAGACTGATAAACCAGACATGAGTAACGTATGGCTTTTTAGATCGTCCACTAGAGTACATGTGCTTTGAGAGCTGTTCTGGCAGTATTTCACGTTAAAGGTAACATATGTTTTGTCCTCCAGTCCATATGCCCATGATAGTTTGAGCGAACTTGCCGAAATGACGACCACCACCAGATGTGTAGGCGATCCAGGGAATTCTAATTCGAACAAATTAGAATGAACAAAAAGAGGATAAAACATGTGTTATATCGAGTAAAAATGAATGATGCTTAGTGTAAGACCGTCATACTATCATGTTTTATTTATTTTAGTTTCCTTTGAAGTTGAAGCCCAGGACATTCAAAACAAAATTTAGTTAAATAAAATCAGTCTGCACTAATGGCGCGACCCCCGAAAAAAAAACACGTCGAAAAAATGAAAGGACGGTCTCCTTTTTTAGCGCTGAGGGTGTGTTATTTCTCATCAGATTAAGCGCGCGACACGAAAGTAGTCCAGGCAGTGGACTACATGTGAGTAATGTCAAACTGTTTGAGCGTAACAACACTTACTCTGTCCAGACAACATGACAACGTGGTTGTCGCTTCCATAGTCGTTGGCAGCGAAACAAGAATAGTTCCCGAACACGGTATCATGACCCACTTCTACATCTGCAGAGAACTTGATCACCGTACGAAACTGAGTGGAATAGGAGATAACTGTTTCGGTTTCATCCATGACATGTCCATTGGGGTCCATCCATTCTAGGCGGGTCGGTTGTGGGTTTACAGTGACGTCACATACAAGACGAGCAATTTCGCCCTCGTTCCGGTTCACATGGGCGTTGCTCCTGGCGATTTCGGGGGCGTCTGTTATGTAAATACGGCTTTGATGTGAATAACAATCTCCAAAATTATGCATACTCTAAACATGAGTTTGGTAATGGCAATGCAAAATAAAGACTGATTAGTGTCATAGACTGACCTGGGTCCTGTTTCATAAAACTTGTTGCCAATAACAAGTTACAATAACTGTTATAAGCTACTGAAATTTTGGCATTTGATTGACTGAGAGCGATTTTGTCTTAGAAATTAGCATTTGTTACTGATACCAAGTTTCATGAAATAGGGCCCTGCACCGCAGGAGGGGCCAAAGACTGGAGTTCACGGCATTAAATGGACTTATCTTTTTATTTTCTTTTACGTTTAATTTCTTTGACGGAAATATATCATGACGGACATGTTTACATATGGTGTGGAACTGATATTCTTTTTTTCGTTTATTGAGATTTAAATTAAATGGAAAACTCTATTGAAACTGTTAAACGTCCATCCGGATAACATTATGTATGGCATGACTCAATAAGAATCAAACTACTTTTGTATTGACATCACCTCTACGAACTTAAGTTGATTGAGGTGTCGTGGTCTAGTGCAAAGGTCACCGGACTGCAAGTGGGACTCATGGCTCGCGGTTCGAGTCAAAGGAATTGAAAATTAAAGGACTTGATTAAATGTCCTTTGTCTATAGATTACTCAACATTTGCTTACACTACCCAGGTGAAGTTGATGGGTATTGTACCAGCCCTGCTAAAGTCGGGGTAAAAGCTGTTGAGCAATAGGAGTGTCAACTCTCACAGACATGAGTCGTATACAAGCACCCATTTTAATTATAATAATAATACAAATTATTATTATAATGAGTATTATTATTACTTTAATTAGTATTATTATTACTTTAATTAGTATTATTATTATAATTAGTATTATCATTATAATCATGATTAGTATTATTAATACTGTAATTAGTATTATTAACCGTATCAGACATCTGAGCAGGGCATTTTTAAATTATATTGCCCTCTAAGTTTATTTGATAAGCCAAAAAAACTACGAGCAAAAAAAAAAGTATTATTGACCGCTCAGAAAAGTCAATGGGATGTTGTGTGTAATTTGCCGGTCAATATTATTACGCAGTTAACCAATGAACACATTTTATTGCCCATTCTGAGAAGTCGATGGCAAAATGCGTGTTAAACTATAATGGGCACTAAAGTAAAGCCAACAACCGGGTGTTTGTAGATTTCTTTGCGCATCTATTACGCGTATGGGAACCTGCGCACTTTGCGCGCACTCTATTGTGACGTAATAATCACACCCAAGGCACACTGTTTGCAGTGCATCGAACATTTCGTCAAGCAACGGATGCACAGTGCTGGTTTGACGATGTTTTTGCAACTTTTCATGCTAGGAAACGCTGTGCAGTGTAGGCTTTTGTATTTTACATAATTTAAGATTATAGGATAGTAAGAGTTTCTTGTTTGCTATAGATGTCTGATGTGGTTTATAATAGTAATATTGACTGCCTAATAAGTGCCTTCACGGTTGTTTCACCGCAAAGCATGCCTGGACAGATTTCTAGTACGGCAGTAGATTTTCACCTTTGCAACGATCAGCTGTTCCATTGCCAACAACGGGATTGTTATCCCGTCGAATCAACATCATAATCTTGTACAGGATCCATTATTCTGCAGTGATTTTCTTTCATTCCAGTATCCTTTGTACAGTAAAAAAACAAAGTTTGTGATTGTGCATTGTTATGATGATCCTTCAAAAAATAGAGCTGATAATACAAGGTAAAGTGGGCTAATGAGTCTGGGTTCATTGGTATGAGAGTGTAGTCCCATATGTTCAAATGTGTGTGTGTGTCAAGTTTGGGTCGGTGGTTTGCCTTTTTAAGCTGGTAAACACTCGTTTTTTAGGTTGAATGATCGTCATAAAAATACATAATCACAGACTTTGGTTTATTACTGTACAAAGGATACTGGAATGAAAGAAAAATCACTGCAGAATAATGGATCCTGTACAAGATTATGATGTCATGTTCATTCAACAGGAGAACAATCCCGTTGTTGGCAATGGAAGAGCTGATCGCGGCGAAGGTGAAAATGTACTGCCGTACTCGAAATCTGTCCCGGCATGCTTTGCGTTGAAACAACCGCGAAGGCACGTATTTAGAGCAATACGACTTGTCATATATCATATATATATGTCGTATTGGCCTGAAGGCAGTCAATATTAATTAATTATTATTATTAGTGTAATTAGTATTATTATTAATGTTTTATAATAGGCAATACGCAAGTACAGTTTTTAATGATGATCAACAATCGTATTGAATCGTATGTATAGTTCACACCTTCCTGATGATTTGACATGCATTAAATAATAATATGTATTATGTCACCCGATATATTTCGTTGATAACAACTTACGATTCACAATGATCTTAGTAAGCGACTCCGCACTAGGAGGAATCCCGTTGTCTGCATAACAGCCGTAACTTCCGGAATGGTCGCGAAAGACTTTTCGAAAGAAGAGAATTGATGACCCCACCCCTGGGGTAGATTCATAGGGCTGAATACCTTTCTCAGGGGTAGTGGCGCCTTCGTGTTTTGTCCAAAAGACATTGGGTGGCGGGTATCCATTGGCGCGACATGGGATAGAAATGTTGATGGCGTACTCGGATAGGGCGCCGCTTGTATGGCGAAATATTTCAACATTCGTTGGGTTATCTGTTAAAATATATAATTATATTTTATTGAACTTCAACTACTGTACCTCAATGCCTTATACATCTTAATTTATCGTTGAAACTCATCGACTATGTAGGTGAAATATCCTTTATTCGTGCATTTTAATTGTATGTAATTGTTTTACTTTTTTCACAATGTACTATATTGAAGGAAATGGCGAGGTCGGTGGGGCTTATTTACTTACACAAAAGAGTAGAGCTACACGGTTCCGAGCAAGTGCTGTCTGGGCAGGATGACATGGGGTTCTCACAGCATACACATTCTAAGCGTGCAATTGCATCCGAGTTGGGGTTTCGCTGAACAAAGGTGACGTCTACCTCCAAAATGTATCCTTGTGATTCGGAGTGTGGTCTCAGCGAAACACCAAAGTGGGATCCGTTGAATGTCGGTGTAATGTCGGCCTTACTTTCAGCAAGTAATGGATTTCCTATCGCCAGAGGGCACGTGACTAAGGTCACCTCATTTAACGTAACATTGAATGGGCAGGCTGGTGGTAGCAAACCCAGGTTGCACTCTATAATGAAACATAACTGTTATGCAATACTGAACAGAGCTTACCAAGACATAATAGACCCTTCTTTTTTTTTACTAACAAATTCAAATTGCATGTATACCTTATAATCAAAGATTTTCCTAGATAACATGAAGGATTCTCCCACATAGTAAAATATATAGTTTGCAAAATGGATTCCAAGTATTGCAGGTCATTTATTATTAACAGGTTAATGGAACACCTCGTCATTAGGTCTCCAAGAAAGAAACATCCATAATTTTGAATATGTTAGTAAACCTGCCTATTTTAAATTATCAAACATTTTTGTTATGAAGCGGAGTGGTCATCCGTTTAATTTACACCATCTCAAAGACTTTCAGGAAATTAGTCTTAGGGCTTTACTTGGTGGAATATACAAATGCTACAGAGACGTACGATCAATTCCCATAGTAGAACATATTTCATTAAATTTGATATCAATAACAAGTCCCATTACTGTTATAAGTTACTAAAATCATGACATTTTGATTGCCTGAGAGCAATTTTTTAATACAGTTTTATCATTTGTTACTGGTCACAATTTGTTTTAAGAAACAGGGCCCAGATCTTTAAAGCAAACACAATGGGGTATTGAAATTACGTTCGTAAAAAGTCCTCGCTATTGTTTTAATGGTTTGATACTTGTATTTTCTCCCCGGTTTGGCACATTTCTTCTTCCCTTTTTCGTTTTGTTTTCTTTTTCGTGATTTTCATATAAACATTATTTTGTATTTCGCGTATATTCTTTCGTTACTTTTTTATGGAAATGTGTAAAATAAGTCAATTCAAATACAGGTCAAACGCTGTTTCGAGCTTACACTCTGCGCAATTTTCCAAAGTTTCAGTTGGATGTTGGTGGCACACTCGTTAGGCCTTCATAAACAATAATTAACCTTGGCGATGTATTTTATTCTTCCATGTCGATGTCTTACCATATTTCTTACATCTGTAGTATGGCTACGTTTTCTCTAAGAACTACTGCTATAATCAGAATGTTTATTTACCAGTCTGCCTGTCACAATGTCACAATGATGTGCGTTCTTTAGTTCTATCCCGTATTGATTATTGTAATGGGCTTCTCTCTACCATTCCCTCGACTCAGTTGAATCGTGTGCAACGGCTACCAAATTTGGCAGCCCGATTGATATTTCAGGTTTCTATAGGGACAATCCATCTCAGTCATTCTTGAGCTCATTGCACTGGCTTCCTTTGAAACATGGAATCATTTTTAAATTACTCTTGTTTGGCTACAAAATACTCAATAATCAAGCTCCACAATATTTAGATACCTGTTTGAATTAAAATACACCTACCAGGGCATTGAGGTAAGCCAGTAATCCTCTTCATCTCACATATTCAGTTAATCGCACATTAGCCGGTGATAGGACATTTACTGTATCTGCTTTAAAATACTGCAATGATCTACGTAGAATTATACAGTCTTCATCAGTTATCACCTTCAGAAAGGGCTTGAATACACTTATTTACTTATTTACTCCAAGCGATATGGGCCTTATGGGAAAAGCGCGATATTAGTAATAATAATATATAATAACGATGATAACAATATTATTTTTTCTTTCATTCTATATTTCTCTTTTCGCTTCGAAGCAAGTGAATTGTAAATATTTCTTGTCAAGTTCATCTTTCCAGTTTCATTATTGATATTGACTGCTTATTATGTTTTCATTCTCTTTCATGTATATCATGAATGTTCTGTTTTATGTTACTTTGATTGCATTTTATTCTTTTTTTAAGTGCATATAGTTGTGATGAATTTGCCTGGCCCCACAGAAGACCAGCATTTGTTAAGTGTGCTACCCTGGTGAAATATGTATAACTTAGTATTAATGACTGCTTTAATATTCGAGAAATAGTTGTTTTTATACGCTCTCGGGAAGGTTACAATTGGGCTATTGCCCTCGGCACGCCCCGGGCAATAGCACCATTGAAACCTTCCCTTGAGCGTATAAAAACAACTATTTCTCGAATATTAAAGCAGTCATTAATACTTTTATATGCCGAAAAAAAATCAACTTATGACAGAACCTTGGCCTTTCTTTAGTTTATCTGCACGGTTGTTTTTTATGAGTGTATCTTTGAGAGTATAGACTAGATCTAGATTCTAGTCTAAGCAAGATATTTTTACAATTTTGGGGGTGGGCCAGCCCTGTTTGTGGGGAATATGACACCTCACTTATTGAGTATCACCTTCAGGATCACAACAGATAAAGGTTTGAATCTCGAATTGAAAAAAAAAAAGGTCGCGCAATACACGTAGACTGCATAGAGACTGCATTGCGTGCAATCTCTATGGGAAGAATAATTATTGTAGCACACAACATCGGGTTCGCGATCAGACACCCTGACTACTAGATCTGAGCATTTTCAGTGACTAAACGAACATGTTTATGGATAATTTCACGTACCCTTTTTGTTGTTCTTGCTGGCAGCGAGTCTTGCATTTGATAAGTTGAAATCTTGGGAGAGTTTCTTTAGCCATTTTTGTCTTGTTTGGAATTGTCTTGTCTTGTTTGAAAATACCGACCAATTCTCTGCACACGTACGCTATCCTCGATCGCTCAAACCATTTCACCAAGACTGAACTATTTTTCCTGTAACCATGGTAACTGGGATTTTAGAACTATATTTTAGAACTATTACATGGGTTTGGAATTTTACCGGGGATTTTACAGGAATAGTTAAAGTTTATGAATGCAATTTCGACCAATCAGATGGCCGGATTTCTTAAGTGAGGTATATAAAATATATATATTTATGTTACTTCTTTAAAGTGAATTAAATATTTAAATATTGCAATCGAATACCAAACGCCTGTTTCATACTTACCATTTTTATTTTTATTTTTTGTGAAAAAGGTAATTTAAATCTCAATTAAAGGTAATATAAAGTTTTGGGAAATTTTGAAAATTGGGTGGAAAGTGATTCTTTTCAATTTTGATATAATTATTTGGATGCCCCTGTGGATGTATTATGAGCACTAATTTAGCTCCTAAAACACTTCTGCTTTCGAGAAAAATTGAATATAAAAAAATAACCGGTGCTCCCGGTAAATGTTGATGAATTTCAAATAGCACCTACGGCCGTACAATGAGAGCTGCGACCATGAACTTATCACAATATGTAGTTGAGATATATAATTTCCAAACGGGAACAGCGAATCGGTCGATTTTAGTCAAGAAACATTGTTTTTTAGCTTAATCAATATCTTGACCTTGAGAGGGATCTATATAGTATATAGAGTTTATTATTTAAAATGTCATAACTTTAGACTCGATTTCAAGTGCGTCAACAACCACTGAATATTGTAGGATCGCATTTGCTTCTTATATGTTCATTTGAACGAGATGCATGACCCCATATAAAAACTTTGTATTACCGTTAAGTGTACTTTTTCTATTGTTAATTGTTCCTGTTTCCTTCATTTGGGTTTGTACATGTATGTTTGCATGCAATGCATGTTTCACCTTCTTCTGTCCTGTGCATTCAGATAGTACTATAGGCTAGTCTTGAATTTTCCTCTTTATAAGCTTTTTCGTGTTATTTTCAATAAAATACAATAAAGAACGTGAAATAGAGAGAAACAATGAATGAAAGAATACACACCTTGAACGTCAATGAAGAGAGTTGTCCTGATAGGAAGCGGATAACCTTCCTGGGAGGCCCTGCAAACTATCTCTTTTCCATGGTAAGAACGCCGGACCTCTAAATCAAACTGGACGTGACTCATAAAAAGACCCTCTTCTCGCACAGTGACTTGATCGTAACGGACGCCCTCTATACCGTTGGTCTGCCAGTGAAGGTTAGATTGAGGTTTCGTCGGGTTCGCCAGAGAGCAACGCAAACGAATTCGTTCTTTGTCTTGTGTCGTCAAAGTTGATCCGTCCTCAAGGCGAAACCGTTGAGATAGGTCGTGGATGATCAACCCCCGAGGTGGAACTGTCAAGTTAGAATGCATTCATGTTATCAGCTTCAATATACCATGTTTGGAATGTATGCCTTTCCGAAGCCCCTCGATATGAATTATTTCATTTACCTGTTACTAATAAATGTATCCCACTAGAAACACAACCAATTTGCATACAGTAGATATATGATAGGTAGGACAATGATTACAGATTGTCCTACCTAACAAAACCTAATATATGCAATTCGCATTCTGACTATTGAAATACAATATTCGTATCAGGTAGAGAAAATATTTCGTATCGAGACACTTTAGTAGAAATATGGTTACATTTCACACTTTCTCTGTGTCTGTGTGTCTTTCTCGGGGGGGGGGGGGGGGGGAGGGGGCTATTCCATTTGCCATACAGAAAGCATTCGAGAAGACATTACCATTTGTTTTAAGCGTTGTGATCACATAAAAAAGATGATTGTTAATTCGTTATGATTTCCATTTCATTTCATTTAATTTCCACATTACAAACCAGAAAAATATACAAGCTAAGAAAATACATTGTACATATTTGACACGTAAAGGAAATGAAAAACAGATACATGAAACATAAAAGAACAAGGAAAATCGACATCGGTTAACAAACATCACAAATTTAAACAAACAAAATAACTAATGTAGTCCGGGCAACAAAAAGCAAAGTTTATCGAGTTTAGCCACGGTAACAATGAAAGGGAAGTCCACCCTGAGAATGTTCGTTACCAAGTAAAGGCAGAGAGAGAAAAACAAAAGAAGGACGGGACACTGATAGCCTTATCAATATCCGATTGAAAAAGGGAAATCCATGACTCCCAGACGCCGCGACTAATCAGTCCACGACCCCAATAACCAACCAGAAACCACCCAGCTCCTACTGACCCGCCCCTCCCTCCTATCCACTTCCATCCAAACCAACAAACCCATCCTCAGGCTGTACTCTCCCATCAAATGTCTGGTTTTATAATTAGATTAAATTAACCTGATGGAAAACATAATTGTGATTTGAAACATAGTAATTTTTTTTCTAAAATAATAATGACAATTTAGAATTGCAATGTTTTGGTTTTATTATTTCAACTTAAACTGACGTACTGATGCAAATTGATTGAGACTGTCATCTAAAGCAGACAATCGGGACTTTTATATTTGCACGTCGACAGCTTTGACTGCAACGTAATTTTAAGGAACTGCGTATGCTTTACGTCGTCTCAGTCGGTTATCGAGAATGCGTCAACCTTGATTTTCACCTGTTTTACACATTTTTACATAATAGCTGTAAAGGGATGTTTTACCACAGCAATAGGCCATTTTCGTAAAGTAACCAAATTCAATGCAGTAGTCTTTGTAAAGTGCCTCAATACAAATTATTTCATTCACCTGGTAAGAATAATAGTATTTCAATAGACATAATCCAAACTAAATTCATTAGTTGTTGCCAGGTTGGACAAACATTATGGCTTGGCCGACCTAGCAACACTTGATATATGCAGTTTGCATTCTGACTATTGAATTACTATTATTCTTATCATGTGAATGAAATAATTTGTATTGAGGCACGACACAAAGACATTAAATTTTGGTTACATTACGAAAATGGTCTACTGCTGAGGGAAGAAAGAGGAACTGTATATTTTGTCCTCTTTCTTTGTCCGTCATATTCATAGTGTTACTTTCTGCATGCATGTATATCGTCGAGTGCAATCTAAAAGATTTCTTATTGTAGTCAACATGGGCAGTTGAGTACGTTGACACGCATTATCAGTTGGCGTTCGTCGGGTTCTCGCCCACTCAATCTAACAGTCCCTAATGTAAGGTAATCCTGATACTTAACACTTATTTTGCCAGTAGCAGTTCTGTAATAAAGCTATGCATTCATGATAGCACTTGAAACTGTGTGTGTGTGTGTGTGCGCGTGTGTTTCTGTGTGCGTAAGTTTTGTCGTTTTGTGTGAATGTGTGTGTCCTTCTTACCTTCTTCTTCTTCTTCATATAAAAAAAAACATTTCATGGAGTTGATTTTTGGTTCTTGTATGCACTTTGATCAGTGTCAAATCATCGCAGTCCAGCTTTCCACAACGTTTCTTTGTCAATGCAATCGCATGACCAGAACTCAACTGTATCTTTAAAGGGGCATTTGGTCAGACCGGTGAAATTGTAGGTTTTTAGTAATACAAAGAGTACACTATCTTCTATGTAACACTTTGAAATTTCCACATAAACTATAAGTGGTAATTTGGGCGGTTTTTGTAGACCTAAGATTGTCTTGGCTTGAGTTTGTAGTAGCTTCGGATCTCATTTTGATTTCCTATAACTTTGAAATAGAGTAAACTTTTGCATTTATATGTTTGTCAAAATAACTATTAAGATGTGTTACACTGGTGTGCTAAGTTTTAGGACAAAGTAATAATTCCTTTAAATACATGTATTTAGAGTTTTAATCTTCCTTTTGTTACTTTGCACAAATATCTTGCTTGTCATAGTCAGAGTGCCTCGATAGAATCTAAACGTGAGGTGCCCTTTGTTGTAACATTATATAAAAAAAGAATTTAATTAGGTGGTCTGTCAACGACAGATCACCTATTGTTTTCGTCAGAATTTTCTTTCTTTATTTATTATTTATGATTTATTTATTTTAATTTCTCCGCACTTTTTTGTGTAGACGATAACTCAAGATCCGTCCGGTCAATTTCGTTCAATTTTGGCACAGTCATAGGTCATTGTCATGAGACGTGACAGCAACATTTTCAAGGTCATTACGTCTTCATGACGTCATCCAGGCGCCATTTTTTTTTTGTACTTTCAACTCATGATCATATCTTCATAACGGAAAGGCATTTCTTATTCATATTTATCATGATTAAGGTCAATATCCGTCCGGTCAATTTCAGGTCAAAAAACGCGCGCGTATGCGTACGTCCGCGCGTCAGCGAGAGCGCAAAAAATAAAAATGCTCCAAATCGTCTCAAATTATTTGTGCATACGTTTCAGGCCATCTTAAGCATTCCGCGCGTAATGGCATTTTGCAACTTAGAATCGCCACTTTTTTTCCGTCATCATATGTAACACATTTCTTCAAGCATTTTGATACCTTGTTCACCTTTTTCTGCCCATTAATAACGGAATGAGCGTCCGTTTAAGATAATGTCCGTGCGTGCAAGCTCTTGTAATACATAGCATACATGGGCAAAAATATGCCTATACAAAATCCATTGTAGCGCTTTAGAATTTAAGCTGAACCCACTTTTGTTTTCATATGTTGATAGAGTATGAATCGGAGATATGATTTCATGTCTCATTTGACCCTCAATTAACTCACGACGTCATCACAATGGCCTCCGAACTCAAAATTTCAATTTGCATATTATGACGTCATCATATTTGGGAAAATTTATTGTATCTCTGTAAATATCGATCAAATTTCTTTCAAATATTGATATGTTCTACCTGAGAATATTCTCTACAAATGTAGTCTCCACAATATTTCATTTTGACAATGGCATCATGGCGTATTTTTGCGATTAAAGGAGGCATGTCAATTTTTAACATTTTGCGTGTATTCTCTATGGGACATGACTTTTTCTCAAAACTGGATTCTACATTCTCGTCTTTCGCAAGCAATATCTCCGTCGTTTTATCTTTGTTTACGCTGAGCTTTGAGTATGTTTTAGCTGAGACAATAAGCTATCACATGTGTGCCCTTTATTTTTCGATCATGCTCATATTTTACTTGGAATGTGGGATTTGAGAACTCCATTTTCCGTTTACGTGTAATCTCTATGGGAAATGTTTTGGTATATCGGTAACGCACTTGACTTCGGACCTCAAGATCCCTGGTTCGAGTCCGGGAGTCTCCAACAAATTTTTTTCTTCATTTTTTTTTCTTTTTTGACTTTTCAATGATCATAAAATTGAAAACAGACCACCTAAATCGTCCCCATGACGAATTAAATGTCTAGTTTCTTTTTCTTTTTCTTTCATTGGGTTAGGAAAATCCAATTGTGATGAGTTATACAAATGTACTGGTTAGAATCAAACCTATGCTATATTACAAGAGCCATATCTGGTGACTTTTTTAAAACACTTGTGCTGCATGGGCACATGTTGTCGTGCTTGTACTACACAATGCGTTCAAGGAGAAAATGCACTTTGATCCTTGTAAAATCATCACAACTCGTCTTTCTGCATCGATGTTTGCTTTTTTGTCAATAAACAATTCATTTATTACACTTTGATCTTTACTGCAATGAAGAAATGACTTCATAATACCTCACATTCAAAACGGTATATTTATAAGTTATGATTGTTAGTATCATGATCCCCCAAAATCCGACTGAATAAAAAAGGAATAGATAGGATTGTTCTTTACCCTGTATAACTAATGCTATATCCTGTGTCATAACATTAGATGCACCCGATAAGATACAATGAAAAATGCCTTCTTGTGAAGGCTCTGCATGTTGAATCGTCAATGTACCTGTAAAAAGAAAGAAACAATGTGTTCAATTAAATTGATTAATTTAAAAAAAATCCAGAGATAAAATATGTACTAATACTATGCCAGAACAATCGCATTCAAAAGCCAATTGCTTACAATAAAACACAACGATTCTCCCCTGTAATTATGATAATGAAAACAAACAGAAAACAAATAAATACAGAACCATATATATATATATACATACAGTGCGTCCAAAAACGAACTGGGAAAAAACTATGGTACGTATACAAAAGTAGCTCATTGTTTATCATACAGATTAGCAATAGTACTTTGCTTCCAAATGATATATTGAATACATTAGTGTGTGCAAACTTCACCGCCCAACATTGTTTTGAAAATGACATGTCGAATCATATTCGTGCTTTCGAAGATAGCTATGCAAGATGTTAATCCTGTATTGCCATGCTTTCAAATACGTTAAAAAATGATAATACCCACTTTCGGGATGTCATATCGATAAATGACCATCAAACTATTTAATAATTGCCTTCCTGGGTTTTTTGTTCTGCCTTTTTTGCCGTTTAGACCATAAATTTCCACTTATAGAATATGTATCGATCCCATTGCTTTGTTTCGTGTGTAAATTATCACAAGGCTGTCTACTTTGCTCTTTAAAAAAGTTGCAGTTCCGAAGATAAAAATTACAACTGCGCATACTGATTTAAGACACACTTGTGTACAAACTATGACTTGTTTACTATCCTCTTCGAACATTGTTGATAATGAGAGCATTACTCCTGTCAAAAAAAAAATTGACGTGGCATTTCATATATACATAATTGTGTCGCTCAACGTGATGTCAATGTGGATTGATGTATTCAATGTATCGTTTGAACGTATTCTCTTTCTACTTTGTGAAAAACAAGAAATTATATTAATACAGTTCATGCTTGTTTTCGTTTTTACCGTTTGTTTTCGGGTTTCGTATTTTTTTCTGGGGGGACACGCTTATTTAAGCTCATAATATCTCAGTGAGTGGCGATTAATCTTATTTAGTATTATGTGATAAGAAACAACCGTCAAACTATTAGGTGGAAAACATATATAATGTTGAGACTAAAATTATCAAGATTGAAATATTGATCTCTATTTAGCTTGCCTTCATCATCTTTAATTTTGTAAAGAAAAAAAGGTTAAATGAATAGTTAGATTTCAGTATATATCCTTTTTACTGTCATGGTGTAATTTAAAGTTATAATAACCGTCGATATCTAAAGAAAATGCCCTGAACGTTTGTTTTTACCTCTTTTTTCCCGTTATAAATGTGATATTAAAGGGAAAAAAAAAAAAAAACATACGTCCGAAGAGAATAATCATTCATGTTACAAAGAAAATTCGTCATTTTTAAAGGGATCGTTTAACAATGTTAAATCTGAGATACACGGTCCTACATGTAACCGTGTCTGTGCTATGGTGTGATATTGAAGCCCTAAAGAATTGCGCTTCAAAATGATCAAGAAGTGCCTCAAAAAAGTAAAAAATCGTTGAGTGACCGTTTTTTACCATACTCGTTTTTCCCCAATAGACTGTAGTGTTATGAAAACCGTAATTCAAATCATTAATATCTTGATAATCAGACAGGCGATCGGCTTGTAAACGTCATGGAGTTCCTGACTGACCTAAAGGTTTATAATTATCATTGCAGCATGAGCTAAATCAAGGATTATTTATAAAGGATCTAAGACAAAATTACCGGATCCCTTTAAAGACCATAGCTGAAGCTCTGATGCCAATGTTACTGGCTACAAACAAATGTAGGCATGAGTTACGAGCAAGACTTTGCTGGACCGACAGTTCACGAGACCAACAATGGAGGAACATTTTAAAATGCTTGTTACAATACTTGAGACACCGACATTTCGGTCACAATGTCTTTCTGTCCCCAGCGCAATAGCACCCCACCCACTTAGTGTTATTAAGGGTACGCGTATGCATATTCCCTCCCTTTGAAAGCACCCCCTACGTCCGGCGTGTAAGGTCAATACGGGCTGATGTGATACTCCATGACTGAACTGGCTAAATAGTTGTTTAAAGAAAAATATGCGCATCCCGTAGCAAGCTTCACGGTTGGTACCCCTGAACTCTACACGTAAAGTTAAGTTACGAACTGTTGGCAAGTAGACCATAAGATGGCGCTCTGTAATAAACAATACACTAGGGCAGGAAGTTCATCAGTTCAATTTAGTTTTAAACCAAACACTCGCTTTTACGCAGTTTTGTATAAAAGGAATAATTCTCCAATTACCATATGATCTTTTGCGTTCCTACAGTATGTTTTCTACATTGTGGACGTTATAGAAAAGTATGATAACAATACCCGTCAACTGCGATACCGATACAAATCCTGAGACTGATTTATGGGTTATAACAACTACATTCAGGTAATAAATGCCACTTTTAATATTTCTCCTCCCTTTTTTTTCTTCTATGTTTTCAAAATTGTATATAAACTTTCAAATTAACGTATCTTGTTAACCCTAAAAAGGCCGGGCTATTTGAGGTCTTACTACGGCCGGGGGGGGGGGCATTATGCCCCCCCACCCCTTAAGATCGCCGCGAAAATTTGCACGCATGTCAAATGAAGTGTATAGAACAATATGATAATTTAAATTTTTTGAAAAATTCACTCATTTGCATATTTATGGTAATTTATGCAAATAAAGTTAAAAAAATCACATTTTTACCCATAAATCATATATTATTCATATTTAAGCATTCTTTTTCACTACATATATTCATTAGACCATTCTGAATAATAATACGACAAAAAATTGAAGAGCCAGCTTATTCCTTATGTTATCTCTTGTTGTGATCATTTCTTATGTATTTCAATGTTTTTTTAACTTATGTATTGCATTGTTTTTGTTGTTTTATTTAATTTCTCACTACAATTCAACTATTTTGACTCCCAAAACAACCACCTAAACTTTAAACAAGACCAAATAACCCATGTTTGATCTGTTTTTAGGAAAAAATGACTTTTCCATATGTTTTGTATACAAATCACGAAAATGAGTGATTTTCGGGCTGACATGCAAAGACAAAAGGTCACGTGACCCTGAACCATTCGATTTTCAAAAAAATTATTTTAAAAGTTGCGCAAGACTCGAAAGAAAAAAGTCAGCGAGCGGCGGGGCACAATCCATATGCGTTCTTGAGCAATCGGAAAAATCGTGGAGGGGGGGGGGGGGGGCAAAATGCCCCCCCCCGGCCTTATTAGGGTTAAGAAGATTTGGATGGTCTTATGTTTGTCATACTATGTAATTTTAGCCTATAATGCAAGATCCGAAGGGCAGCTTGCTTGTTCGGAATGTAAATATATTCCCAAATACTATTATGTTTCAATATGTAGAAAAAGAAGATTAATTATCTATTTATTTTGTGTTGATATTTGCGAGCAAATATCAGTTTAATAAACGTTACCCAAACTATGTCTGCTCTTTGTTTGCTGTTCTCATTATTTCTCACAATATCTCCAGCCATAAAAGACTAAATCATGCCCTTCCTGATTAACCTAAACATATATGTGATTTTAGTATACATTATATACCTCACTTAAGAAATCCAGCCATCTGATTGGTCGAAATTGCATTCATAAACTTTAACTATTTCTGTAAAATTCCCAATAACCATGGTTACCGGGAAAATAGGTCAGTCTCCATGGTTACCCCATAGGTTTACATGTTAAAAAATGGTTTGAGCGATCGAGGATACCGTACGTGTGCGAAGAATTGGTCGGTATTTTCATACAAGACAAGACAATTCCAAACAAGACAAAAATGGCTCAAGAATCTCTCCCAAGATTTCAACTTATCAAATGCAAGACTCGCTGACAGCAAGAACAACAAAAAGAGTACGTGAAATTATCCATAAACATGTTCGTTTAGTTGCTGAAAAAGCATAGACGTATAGACTCTAGACGAAAATAGAGCTAGTTGTCGGGGTGTCTGATCGCGCACCCGATGTTGTGTGTTAAAAATTATTCCCATAGAGATTGTACGCAATGCAGTCCCTATGCAGTCTACGTGCATTCCGCGACCATGCAAAAAAAGGTCAAGTTTTTTTTTTCAATTCGAGATTCAAACCTTTATAATCTGTTGTGATCCTGAAGGTGATACTCAATAAGTGAGGTGTCATATGAAAGCGCAGGTTCTTCTCCATATTCCCCACAGGGCCGGTCCACCCCCAAAATTGTAAAAATATCTTGCTTAGACTAGAATCTAGATCTAGTCTACTCTCAAAGATACACTCATAAAAAACAACCGTGCAGATAAACTAGAGAAAGGCCAAGGTGGTGTCATTAGTTGACTCTTTTGTTTTCGGCATATAAAAGTATTAATGACTGCTTTAATATTCGAGAAATAGTTGTTTTTATACGCTCCCGGGAAGGTTACAATTGTAACCGAGGCGTGCCGAGGGCAATAGCACAATTCTAACCTTCCCTTGAGCGTATACAAACAACTATTTCTCTCAAAGCAGTCATTAATACTATATAATTTCATAGATAGATAGCACTATTCCTTGGCTAGCGCTAACCATAGTATTTGAGCTAGACTTCATACAAGTATTGCATGGCCATGAGTACTTTTGGTCCTCAACTTTGTTGTTGTTGTTCTCTTTTTGTTTGTTCGTTCTTTTGTTTATTTTGCTGTTGCTGTTGATCCCAACATCGTTATTATCATAACGGAATAAGAAGGTAGAGATATTAAAAACATTATATCGAAATAAATTCGTTATATATATATATTTTTTTTAAAATCACAAATACCGTTAAGCATTAATAACAAATATACAACTACAATTCTGAGGGTAAATAAACCTTACCGAGACCAGCTTCCTTGTCGATGTGGGATTCAAATTTCCCGGAGGAAGCGTTGGCACACCGACCTTCGCACACGTGAACCAGGATAGTTTGGGATTGGAAAGACCAAGCCAAGGAAATGGTTGAGCTCTGGTTGAGAGGTAGGTTGCAAGTCAGCTTGGCTTGGTTTCCTGCTATTGCAGTGATATTGCGAGACTCTGTCCCAAATACTACTGAGTTATATAGAAATGGAATGAACATGAGAAAGTAGAGAAGAGGAAATGAATATCGCGTATGAAACACCAAATAACTTGAATGTACAAGTCAAAAAATTATGGCTTAAGGCATGGCCACACAGACGATTGTTATGTTGGGGATTACTGTCATTTATGACTTAAAGCCCAAGTCCACTCCAAAAATAACATACTTTCAATAGAACCAGAAAATCAGACAAATCAATCAAATTTTTTAAAAACAAAATCGGATAACTAATAAGAAAGTTATGAATTAATAATGACATGACAAACTTTGAAAATCACTACACAAATTGGTAACTCACTCATGAGTCTGTGACGTATGGTCCTCACTATCCACTAATTATTTTGTTTATATTGAAAAGAGAAATATCAAATTTTCACCCTAAGAATCTTATTTCTTCACACCAACATCCCAGTTAGATTGTTAGTAATATGTGTATGTGTAGATATACAAATAAAGAGTTATTTATGTCCACTTACATCATGAAAAATTGAATTTTGAAAAACTAGCTATGTCAAAATCAATTATTATTAAATACTTATGAAATATAATATTCAGAAAATAGTATAAGTTCTTCAAAATTCATAAACGTTTTTGGTAAATGTCATGCACGCAATATGATACAAATCATATAACCTGGGCAAAGGCAAGAGGAAATAAAGTTCTGTGGGATTAAAAGGGAAATTAATGGGATTAAACTATATATATATATAGCAATTGATAAGTTGTGAGGACATGACGTCACAAAATGATGACCATCTTGGCGAATTGTGTTGTGATTCTCATTGTTCCATAGTTTTACATACTTTTTCAAAAATTCATAACTTTTGTTATTAGTTATCCGATTTTACTCAAACTTGTTTTGATTGGTTTGTCTGATTTTTCGGCGTTGGTCTCCTTGTTGATAAGCATAGGAGCATACACATACTTTAGCAGTCATGCAAAACAAACACTCGCAAATCATTATTCAATACAATCTGAGCATGTATACTCTTATCTAGATCTATTAGGAATAAATCGTTGTCAAAATCATTCCATAAATTGGGGTAAACAAAAAAATATGCCAACGTTATGAGCAACAGCATAGAAAGATAGCCTTGATTCTTTGATAGGGTTAACAATTTTTTGTTGACGTCTTTGTTGTTCATGGTTATGTTTGATTGTTTGTTTGTGTTGTCTGTTTGCTTCATCCTTATAAAATATCGGATGAAAAACAAGATATCAAATAATATTGTATTGTATTAATTCTTCCAAATATAATGTTTTTTCTTATTCATATTATTATTTCTTACATTATTTCAGAATCAAGATTCAAGATTATTTTATTGGTCCATGCATGCAAACATTACATAGCAATGTTGCCTCCCATGGCTTTTTGTCAGTGAATATACAAATGATAGAAAATACAATACCAAATTCAACAATTGAAAACGATGTACATAAATATGGATAATTATTTACAATGTGCATGTGCCCCTCAATTTCATTCAAAGACACACCCCCCCCCCCCCACACCCATTGGCATGTTAGGCTCCCATTTTAGCTTCAATAATCCAATTGATTCCGATTTCAATTTGGGTGATAAATATTTCAGATTCAGTGATGTCTACTGTATTGTCTACAATTACCATGCGTCATGAATTACCATGCCTCATAATATTTACCGTCCGTTTATGTCATGTTTTAGTTAGTGAGCTAGGTATATATGTAGGTATATAATCAGTTACATACTATATTTAGCTAGTTCGACAGTTAGTTGATTAGTTTATAGTGAGTTATGAATAATCCTAGGGCTAGAATATTTACTTAGTCAATTGTTAACGTATGTTACAGACAGAAAATTACAGTAACCGAATATGCGGTAAAGTTTGCCTGAATGTTGATAGATTTGGAATACAAATTCAGAAAGCTGTCTAACAAGATAAACGAAAAGTTACACAAATTGCTGGAAGAACACACATTATAAAGTACTTACATGAGAATATAAGAACACAGGTCCAGTAAATTGGAACTCGACTACAGTGCGTCATCTTGGAGACTTCTTTCTTCCCTTCTGATTATATGTTATATAAACGGAGAATGCATCGGATATAGGGCAAAGCGTGTGCGTCCGGATGCTGAAGGGGCGTTCGGGCATCAGTGAGGAAACACCTGTCATAATTATTGAAGGACTTGAAAAATGAAATAAATAAATGCGGGAAGGGGGGGGGGGCGAATAATCTCTTTCAAGATCATTTTCAGACATCCCCCCTCACCCTCTCTCTCTCTCTCTCTCTTTATTTTTCGTCATCGCAAATTAATGGGGGGGGGGGGGGCACACCACCTCTTTCCCGAACAAAACTGCTTGATGAGTTTTAAAACCGGTATCAAGGCCATTTTAGTTTCATTGCAGGTTTCATTTTTAAAGTCTGCTCATATTTATATCGTTATACCGATTTTGTTTTGTTTTAGTAAGTTATTCATGACATTGTTTGTTAGAAAGTAGTTTCCATTCTTTTGATTCCCCCTGTCATGTTTAATAATGGGCGACGACAGTTAAGATTTATCGTTTAGGTTGGGGAAAGGTTCGAAGTCAATCAGCCAAACAAGAATAACAAGAACGAAGCGATTTTAAAAGACGAAAAAAGAAGATGAATGAAAAAAAGACGAGAAGAAGGATGAAAAGAGGAAGAGAAAGAAGAAGTAGAAATAGAAGTAGTAGTAGTAGTAGTAGCACGGATATACTGGGCTAGCTGGAATAACAACGATTAATTTTATTGACCGAAGTACTACGAAACGAGGAAGAGAACGCTCGATATCTGAGTGCTGCCAGATGTATTTCGTAGCTCTTTTGCTCTATGAAACAGCTGACTCACTTTTATAAGTCGGAGGTTTCAAGCATCCGTGTGCAGCTCGTTGAACCCCAGTGTAGATATTAAAACTTTTGAACAAGCTCTCTGCTGCTGTCCAGTTGCTCTTATTTGCCTTTTTAGGGCACTACTTTTTTTTTTTTAATGCAGCCCGAAATTGGCTAATTATGACAAATGTATTGATTTATAATACAGTTTAAGTATTCATTTCAAATTCTAATATGGATATTTTATTGGAGGTTCCTGCAAATGAAATGTACATTTTTTTCAAAGAGCGTTCCTCCTTCTTTTAAATGCACATCATTATGTGTGAAGAAGCACATGGACAATTATTTATTTATATCATTCTTCGGTATAGATGGAACAAATATACTAAATACATTTTCAATGCGCCATCGGTATTTTACATCAACGTAGAGTCTACTTATTACAAGCACAAATATCACTCGTTTTTAAACACCAATATCACTCACTATTATTCTCTTTGAAGGGTAAAACATCTATAAACTCATTCTTCGGTATAGATGGAAAAAGAACATACTAAGGAAATTTACAATGCGCCATCGGTATTTTACATCAAAGTAGAGTCTAGTTATTATAATCACAAATATCACTCGTTTTTAAGCACCAATATCACTCACTATTAATCTCTTTGAAGGGTAAAACATCTATAAACTCAAGGAAATGTGAAACAAGAGACCTATATAATACTTTACGTATACCTTTCTTTTGGTCGGGTGTTTTTAATAATTTGTAAAACAAAGACATGATAATATAAGAACTGTTTAAATTGACGTTTAATTGACACCAGACAAATTTCCAAAAAATGAACTACAATGTACTTTGCGTCACAAAGTGTTCCATGTAACAATAACCCTTCTACTGAATTGGAAATGTTGGTACCATTACTCAGGCAAAAGATTATCATTAATATGATACTAGTTAAATCGACCCCCTTCTTTTATTGGAAGCGTGCTAGTCTGGTGTGTGTTTTTTTGTCAGTATTTCCTTTATATTTCGTAGTTCGTGCGAATATGGAATGGAATGGCAACGAGCGCGGGAATACCCAGTCGGCGATGATTTGTATACATATCTTTGTTTGAACAGACAAGCTTCGATGAATGACACCAAAATCGAGTTTCTTTCACAGCAGTTCAAACGACTGGGTTGTATGCTAAAAGTGTGCTCCATCTAATCTGCGTGGGTTAAGGTAAGGTCTAAGTTCTATTAATCATAATTTTGCTTGGTTAATAATCACATATACGAGCATTTTGGTTTATTGAGTCCATCCTGATAAATAGCGGGTATAAAAACAAAAACATGCGAGAGAAAGGAACAAGTACAAATTTGAATAATATCCGTTCAAAAAATAAAAATAAAGTATGTTTTTGTTTAATTTTAATAGTGAAACACAAATTGACAGCAAAGTGACATACCTTGCGAGGTCATTTCAAATTTGCTCTGTAGAGAAACTTTCACAAACTTTATTTTCTTGTTTATCCATGAGGGAATGGATTTGTTTCATACCGGGGTTGTAAACATATAACAAACAAGATTTGCAACAATCATATTCATGGTTACATGAATGATTGGATATTTGCTGGGGGGCAATAATACAATTTTCTGATTTTATTTTAGTACACGTTATCAGAACCAATCTTCACATTTTATATTTCAAAATATTTATATTTTAATACTTTATCATCCATTCACTTAAATTGCATTATTATGCACAAGTTACTATTTAAACTCTTTTTTTTCTCATTTTAACACGAATAAACGGGATCTATTGATATTATTTAGCTATTCACATAAAACGCTGCTTACACTCCTGAAAAACTACTTATAAAAAAAAGGGAGGAAAACACTATTGTGATATTAACCTTTGATAATTTCACGTTTCGTCGTACACGAAGGAAAGGCAATCAGTCGAACCTTACGATTGTTTTCCTCCCCACCTTCATCATAATGACGACACAATTGAACGGACCCAATTCAAAGAACTAAACTATTTTGAGGAAGTACACATACAAAATCACAAACCAAAGATGGGTTCCATGTACATATCAGATATTTTAGGAAAATAATTATTATACATGTATACAGCGCAGAAACTATCCAACATTAAGTAGATATTCTACTGCACTATAATCAAGAGCCCCTGATATGCTTGCAAAGACATGGTATTATGGTACGTGTGTACTCAGGGCGAACGATATAGGTCGAGTCTACTGTTACTAGGTATACCGATTAGCGGACTTTTGAAAACCCTACTATTATCAAATTCACTCTCTTTAATTTTCAGATTTAGGATATAGTTGTAGAATTGTAAAAGTTTTAGCATAGTTTCTTCCTCGAGTCACAAACGTTCTCAAAAAATTACTCGAGCACATTTGTTACTTGCATGACTGGCCGGTCGCGACGTACAATCGAGCTGGCTGCTCTGCATACGATGACATCATCACGATAGCGGCGTATTTGTCGTATGTTTAGAGGGGTCTTGAAATGAAGTATTTATCTGCTTGTTGTACAATAACAAAAAGAAACATAAGTTGTATGTGTATGTTTTTGTTGTCTACGTCCAATCAGCTTTCCATTGATATTTAGTTGTGTTTTCATCCATTCGGAGAAGGTCTTCAATGATGACGTATATCCACTCACCTGAATCTTTCTACAGCAACCAGGCTAGTGGGCAATTCGAAGTTATCATCCAGGAACGAATGGAATTTGGTCGTTAAAAAATCTATTTCCTAAATTTGCTTAGGTAATATTTTGTTTTCTTCTTTATAATCATATAATTTTAATGCTTATTATTGATATGTAATTTGAAAGTAAATAATTGGGAAGTGGCCTCCACAAAACTAGTATTGAGTATTGTTACTAGTCTTAAAAAAAGAAATGAGAGAAATTTTAATTGATTTTTAAAATCTCTGATTGAATCAGCCTTTGCAGGTTTCCTTTACCGTACCTGCCAATATTCGTACAACTATACAGCCATCGAATGGCTGTATAGTTTCAACCAATCAGAACGCAGAAAATTGTATAAATATACAATTATACGACCATACGACTATCGGCTATGCATCCATCGAAGGACTCGTGAGCACATGTATAGTTTCTAGCCTGCGGGGCGAAGTGCCATAATTGTGTACAACAATACGACTATACAGCCACAACTAAAACTATACGTCCATTCGATGGCTGAATTGGAAATTCATATCATAAATCAGGCATAAAGGTTATCATTCCTATGATACTCGTAAATTCGACCCCCCTTTTTAGTTATTAGAAGCATGCTAGTCTGGTGTATTTTTAGTCAGTCTTTCCTTTATATTTCGTAGTTCATGCGTATACGGAATGTAATGGCAACGAGCGCGGGAATACCCAGTCGGTGATGATATGTTTATATATCTTTGATTGTACAGGCAAGCTTGATGAGTAACACTAAAAGCGAGACAGTTTCTCTCACAGCAGTTCAAACGGCTGGGTTGTATTATAAAGTGTGCTCCATCTAATATACGTGGGTTAAGCTAAGGTTTAAGTTCTGATAATTATAGTTTTTGCTTGATTAATAATCACATATACGACAAATTGTGTTTGTTTATAGAGTCCACCCTGAAATATAGCTGGTATTAAAACAACATAAGTGCGAGAGAAACAAACTGAGTGAAAATTTGAATATATCAATGTTTTATTATATTACATTTGTTTTAATGTGATGTTGACTCCGATTAATTGTGATATTGTGAACATGCATAAATAAATAATTAAATTAATACATGTTAAAAAATGCAAATGAAAGTATGATTTTTGTTTAATATTTGAAAAGCAAATTGGCAGCACGGTGACGTACCTTGCGAGGTAATCTCACATTTGCTCTGTAAAGAAACTTTCACAGACTTTATTTTCTTAGTTATTCATGACGGAATAGATTTGTTTCAACCGGGGTTGTATGTATATATATAATAAGATTTGTAATAATCTTATTTATGGTGCATGATTGGACATTTGCTGTAGGGCAATAATACAATTTTCTGATTATATTTTAGTACAGAGCTAATGGGAGTGTACCTCGCAAGACGTCACACATTGGCCAATTCGTTTTTCATTCATTACTTTCTTTCTTCAATCGGAATTTGGTTAAATTTCCAATGACGTATTCCCTTCATTCTTCTGCTAGTATGATTAACAAGTTAATGTAAGGACGGACTTCCCCATGTAAATTAGTCGTTACTATTATAGCTTACAGGTACGTTTACTAACAATTTGCCCATTACCGGGCTATGTACGTGTGTTGATCGGTACCAACAATATTCACCATACAGCCACAACTAAAACTATGCGTCCACTCGATGGCTGTATAGTTGTACAAATAGTGGAAGCTACGTTCCGTTATAGACAATATGCACGTTAATTTTGGAGAGCACATAGACACTTATTTCTTCATAGGAAGAGCTTGCAACCAAAAGGCGTGAAATCCATTTGGCTTAATTTCGAGAAAATCAGTGTTTTTGTATTACAGACATTTACCTCTGTGTATTCGTCAAATCTATACTACAGGTAGAATAGCTACCACTATAGGTCATACAAATGAAAGTAGAACAATCCTGCGTACAGTTTGTATTTTATAGCCTATATTATTTTATATTTCTTTTTTTCATTTCTCGGATTTAGCGCCTTCTGCCATAAATCATGGATATATAGCGCATTTTAGCAGTAATTAGTTTACGGTCAATTTTGAGCTGTTCACTGACATTAGTATAGAAGGATGTCACGTGATTTTTTATCAACTATACTTAACCGTACTTGAAGCATAGTAGCTCCCCACCCTCTCACCAACCACACACATCATCATCAATGTGCACACACGTTCACTGCATAACCACTGGTATAATAATTTATCCAATACAATTGTCAATAAATTACACTGGCACATAGCAACAATATACACATTGCATTATTGCACAACCAAACACATATCATCACATTGTACATTATGAAATAAATTGAGAGCAAGTCACACATTGCAGATACAGTAACATCATTCAATTTGTACATGGGTATAGTCACACAAGCAATATGAAGACCTGCAATGCAAATTTGTGTTATTTACAATTATTTACTTTGATAGAACGTACATGTATAATACGCATTGACAAGCAATAAAGAGTACAACATTGACGAATCGACGAGTGCAGATCCGTGATGTCACACTTTTCATCAGGGGGTATGATTTATTGTATCATTAGAGTGACGTCACAGACCGGGACCCGTATACAAATCACTTACAAACTCATTACCGGGCGTCGTATAACCTTGAATGCTTACATTTAGCCAAAAGAATTGAATTGAATACCAAAATTGGCTAAATATTTTATCTAAAACAAATACTAATTTCCAAGCTTTTAAGTTTGACCTTGACCATTATTTTGATGTAATTCACATTCCATGACCCCAAACAAATCATAACTAATTGGGTACCATTGTAAGGACGAATAGTTACACTTTGTAATGATACTAAACATATCGGAGATTATCCCATAACAATAGAGATATAATCAATCAACTTCATTTTCCACAGTTGTTGAGGGATTTAGGTTTGCCACGGTTCACGTGATATGGTAAATTATACATCAATTATCTTCCAAAGATATTAATGATGGCAAAGCTTGCAATTATCTTCACTAGAATTCCCCAACCTTTCCAGGCATTTCGCATAGTAAATACATGATGCGGAACGTCCTTAATTGTAATAGGATATGTTCATCATGTAACCCGATTTATGCATATTCTTATGCATTTGTAAAGCGCCTCGATACGAATAATTTCTATCACCTGTTACGAATAAATGTTTGTATAAATGTTATGACGCGTCCACCCGACCTAACGTGATGACCTGATGATTCCAAATAAGCCCTTTTCTCCTGCTCTATTTCAAAACTGGACAGATCCTCGTATCGAAATTTTGAACTGCACTGCCCAAGTTGATTCTCAGCCTGGTGACTGCTGCCTTATCGAAGTGCCTTCAAATCTGTCTACGGTAAAGTCGATTTTTCTTCATGCGATTGCATTGTAACAGAAACTGCCAGGGTTCAATATGTAGTTGATTATAATTGTTCACATAATCAGCGATGTTTTGGACTCATAGAATGTAATCGTTATCACATCTATTTACGAGAACTGAACTCAAAATGTGTTCAGATTCGGTAATACGTCATTGTTTTCTGTTTGCACACTTAACGAAAAGTGATGGACAAGGATATGAAATTACTTTAAAGTGACTCGGTAACATTGCCTCAGATTCTGAAAAAAAATTCTGGATTTAGCTCATGCTGCAATCAAAATGATTAACCTTTAGGTAAGTCAGGAATCTCATGACTTTTACAAGCCGATCGCCCGTCTGATTATCAAGATATTTATGATTGGAAATCGAAATTTCATTTTTCGTTTTGCTAATGGTTTTTATAACACTACAGTCTATTGGGGAAAATGAGTATGGTAAAACCGGTCACTCAAAGATTTTTACTTATTTGAGGCACTTCATGATCATTTTGAAGCGCAATTCGTTTAGGGCTTCAATATGACACCATATCACAGGCACTGATAACACGCAGGGCCTTGCATCTCAGATTTAACATTGTTAAACGATGCCTTTAGGCCGAGTTGTTGAAAGTCTTAGCGTTCGTGTTTATAAAGAAATTGACAACAAACAAATTGAGAAAAAACAAGAAAAAAACAACAACACAGAAATGGGTATATGGAACAACACACACACATGAGGCAAAACGAAGTTTGGTCTGAACTTCTCAGCTATTTCCCCTAAAATGTCGAATACGACCGTTTTCAAGGGGTTCTTTGTTGGACAATATTTTACCGAACTGACCCAGAAGAACTTAAAAAAATGACCCAAATTCTTAATTGCTTCACCTATCCTAGAAATCGGTCTTCGTTTTAAACTTAACCTGCGAGGCTAAGAACACCGCCAGCCCTGTTAATCTAACGTGGTTTCATCAGCTGAGCAATCAGTTAAAAGAAATAGAAACGAGAGTAGGCTACGCCATATCCGCCGTACCCGATCCCGGATATATAAATAGCAGTTGGACATGTTCTTTGAAGGATCGTGAGGGCGAAACCTGGAACATAAGTGCATGCTTATATACAAGTAAGAATTATTTTGATTCATTTGTTTCTTGTTACCTTAATCGTGACGCTTTATTAGGTGGTCTGTCGTATTTTGACAAATCACCCCTTAATTTCTTCAGAATTGTCTTTATTACTTTATTCTTTATCCTTTATTTCTTTGTATTTATTTATCCACTTTTTTGTGTAGACGATTACTCAAGATCAGTTCAGTCAATTTCGTTCAATGTTTGCAGTCATAGGTCATTGTCATAAAACGTGACAGCAACATTTCCAAGGTCATCAGGTACTCGTGACGTCATCCAGGCGCCATTTTTTGTGAAAATGAACTCATGATCATATCTTCATAACAGAAAAAAAATATTTGTCATTCATATTTATTATGATCAAGGTCAATTTCAATATCCGTCCGGTCAATTTCAGGTCAAGCGCGCGCAAACGTGTACGTTTCCGCGTCACTGCACGCGCAAAATGTTAAAATGTTCAAAATCATTTTTTTTAAAACAAATTACAGTACGTTTCAGGCCATTTTAAGCATTTCAAAATTTTGGCGCGCGCGCGTTTTCGTTTGTCATGGCCTTAATTAAGATAGAATCGTCGTTTTTGCCGAACAATTTGATACCATGTTTATCTCTTTATGATCATTAATATTGAAATGAGCGTTCATTCAAGTGAAATGTCCGTGCGCGCAATCTCTTGTAATACATATCATATATTGGCAACTAAATGCCTATACAAAATCCATTATAGCTCTTTAGGATGATTGGAGACCACCCAGTTTGTTTACATATTCTGAAATCCTGTTAGTTGTAGATTGTAATTCATAAATAAAATAGGTGGGTCAATTGATAGTGACGTCAACATATTTGCATATGAACTTTAAAAAAGGGATTTTGAAAAAGAAAAAAACGTCCTAATTGTTATATTCATTTGCCAATATTTCACTAAATGTTAGTCAATTTTCTCCCAAATGTTGATATGTTGTAGCTGAGACAATTTTATACTCAAGAAAGGTCAATCATTTTTTTTTATTTTGATGACGTCATCATAGTGAAAATTGTGATTAAAGGCGACATGTCAGAATTGTCTTAATTTGCGTGTTATGCCTATTGAGGGTGAATTTCGTTCACATCATGAATCTATATACATGATATTGTTCCTTGAGCAGTATCTCGCTTTTTTCTGCTCTATTTTCTCCCGAATGTTGGTATGTTATAGCTGAGACTATATTAGTGCCTTATGTTTCTTGATTAGATGTTGGGATCATGTCGAAATTTTCAATTGAAAGTTGAAATTGCGACTATGCCAAGGCCGTTTGTCAGCTTTGCATATAAAGTGTGTACAAAATATTTTGTTCTATTGGTTAAAGCACTTGCCTCCCATTCCGGCGACCCACATTCGATTCCCGGTGGGTCAATTACCATTAATATTTTATTTTATTTGCTTTAGTTTCATATTCAAAGTTGTCACCTTCTTCGACTATTATAACATATTATCATATATAGTAAAACCACAATCAATGTAATAAAATGCCTAATTTCATTTGTTTGTTCATGTTTAACATAACATATTATTCCATTGATTTTCATGACAGATTCGCCACCAGGGCGATACAGAAATGTCCATCCCCATGCACAAACGATAGCTGCAACTTGTATATCTTTGTTGGCACTCCTAGCCATAATTTCTATTATTGTGTTCATTATTTGGAGGAAAAAGGGTGAGCTACACAATTTTGTTTTCTAATTAGGATTATTTATATTTCATTCTTAAGATTTCGATAACAGTTTCCTGATATAGAGTGTAATTTTATCTTCTTTAACAAAATATTATATGGGAGATCGTGACGTAGCCACTTCGCACTAACACGTTGAGCGAATGAGTGATCGCTTCTTTAATTATCATTCTGTAAATTATAGCCGAGTTTAAAAGCGTTTTGATGACATGCTAATTGTTTAACTAACCAGATTCTGGTACAATTGGATGAGCTATCTATGTATTTGCTTTATACTTTGTATGGCTTTTATGCAGGTAAACATAAAGATGATGATCACAATATGGATAACCGTGACGAACACACACCGATGGTTAGCCTTGTTGGCCTGCATGCAGGTACCTGCTTGCTTTTATTCTCCCCCCCTCCCTCCCTCTCTCTATCTCTCTATTCAAAGTGACCGTCCTCAAAATGTCAGTTTGCTGAGCATGTGCGCGTGCGTGAGTATGTGTCTGTGTTTCTTCCCCTCTTTGTTATGTTCACATGTATCATCCCCCCCCCCCCCACACTATTTTTCTTTTGTTATGCAGGTCAAAGTGACTTCAGAGTCGCGTGTGCAATCCCGTCCTGGCTCGAGGGCTCCAAAACCCCACCGCGATCTTGCCAATACTCGATATACTACTGCTAATTAATGCTCGTTTAAACACTTTTCTAGTAGGATCGAAGTACGGCAATTCCGTTCGTAGTACGTCCATCTCGTTTTAAGTACGTTGTTATTCCGTCTAATTGCAGAACGGGGAAAATTTTGAACACACTCATATTCCAGATTTACACGCCAGCCTGGCGAGTTTCACCAAATTACTCGTAAAAGTGCGTTGGTGGGAAAGCCTACACATACATATACATATGTAATTTATTATATATATGTTTACATTTTGTTATTTTGTAGATGCCTCATTAATGTATTTGTAGAGGACAAAGACAGCCAGTATTAACAATGCCTTTACTCCTGAGTGAACTTTAACTTTAAGTATGTGCACATAATTTGTCATGAGTTCTATATTATCTTTATGTTTCTCTTTATAGTCTTATATGAAATTATTGAATTGATATCAAGAATATTTTCAGAAAGTCATTAATTCAAATAACAATTTACCGGTACCAGTAACTATCTTTTTCAATTGCTTCCATAATTTGCAAGGGGGGGGGGGGGGGTAGTAAATAATGAACCAAAGAGGGAGAGATATATTGCACTGTGTTAAATTGACAAATTCAAACCGATTGTAAGCTTCTTCAAATACCCCAATGTGGGTGTCATGAGAATAAATTGTCATTGTCATTGGTTGCTCGCTGATGATTGCCATATGCATGATGTACACGTGTAGCACCTCGCATGTAAGCTGCTAGACCTTAATTTCAGTCGCTTCTATGGTATTTATCACAGAAATGGCCAGGTCAGTGTGTAGAAAACAATTGCGCAGGCGGGACGTGAGACTATAATGTGCGGATGAGCACTTGAACCCAATGACCGGGGTTATAATGAGTACGATATAAAGCGCTTAGAAACATAGTAGTAAACTTCAAACAAATGTGAATTTTATCATCATAGTAATGATAATAATATTTGTTATTATTATTATCTTGATGATAATTATTATCATTAGTATGCACACACTTTGTGAGTGAATCAGTCCAATGACGAAGGTGGTGATGTTATTTGTAAAGCTGTTAAAAACGTTATTTCGTATTCGGCTGTATACAAATAAAGCATTTATAATTTACTAATAACAGGTTCACGGTTAATATTTGATTATATAATTTTCGTGATGCTGCAGACTTTCTCAAGAAATTCATATTATTGGACTTACTCTTTCCCTCCCCCGCTGTCTTCTTTATTAGATAAAAGTTATTCTCTAAATTATAATACACTTGACAGGTGTCTTAAAGACATACTAATTGCTCAATTCACCAGGTTCTGGTACGATGAGATGAGCTATCTATGAGTTTTAGTATGTCTTTTGTGCAGGTCCCATGAGCAACTAAGGTCCGTTGCATACTATACGATCTGACTACGATTCAGCTTTGGAGGGATTGTCATTAGCATTTAAAATGAACATTTAAGCATGTAAAATCTTAATAGCTGATGATTTTAATTGTTACACGATTAATGAAATCTAAATTTCAAGGGAATTAAATCTTCCTTGGAGAAGGTAATACTATGCCAGCTCATATTCATAGTAATTCTAGGCCAGAAGTGCGATTGTCTGCGATTTGAAACTGATTCTCCATTTATTTCTCCAAAACCCGGATCGCAGGAGGGTCGTATAGTGTCGTGCTGATGAAAATAAGGATATTTTAGGTATTGTGTGTTTTATTTTCTCTCTTTGTTTAATCGCAGTTGATGATAGTAGCAACACTGTACCTAACTCAAGTGATTACCCCGATTCAGGTATTATTCATTCGTATTTGTATAATTAAACAAATTAACCTTAATTCGTGGTCTAGTGAAAACGGCACCGGATTCTTGATCGCATGGTTAGCGGTACTAATGGCTACGGCGAGACATTAATTTACAACGGGTACCCTCCACCTAGTTGTGGTAATTTGCACTCTGGTGGGAATTCATTCTCTGAATGCTTTGAGCGCATTAGGGCACCAGGGTAATGATAATACTTTGTATGCGCCTTCAACATCTCATTGAATAGAAATGTTCTCAATATAAATGTACCTTTACAATAATTATTAAGGCAAAAACAATCGACTATCTATCACATCTCGTGCCTCTTGAAATGTGCAAACACTATAATAGTCAATGACGTTATCCGAGGATAATCCGGTCCTATCCCAGGGGCCTTTAATTCACAAGACTTTTGATTCCTTGCCAGCCTCTGCATTTCCAAACATTTAGTTTTTGTTTTGTCTTGTTTTGTTCAGGGGTTTGGTAGAGACAAAAATTGAATTATACAATTTATTGTAGATTATAGATCACGAGCTGGGCCACTCCTGAATAAGCCAATGACAACCACTTCAGACGCCAGTATGGAACAAAAGAGTAAGATATATGTCTTCTATTATCATATCTATTAACCCGGACCCTTTCTTATAAACGACTTCCATTGATCCGTATTAAATCGAAGTCCTCAAATCAATCGCAATTTCTTAAAATCCTATCTCCTAAATACAGGGTTGTATTTCCTAAGTTTTAAATGGGAAACTCCCTCAACATAGTTGATTCTCTGTTAATTCTACCTCTTACTATTCTTTCATATTTAGCCTCTGTATGATTTGTTTTAATTCTTTTCAACAATTGCGACGTAACAGTATTGTAAGATAAGTAACAGTTTTCTTCTCATATTTTTGTACTGATTTGTATCTGATTATGAGATGCTACATTATATTTGAATATATTCTGTTGATTGCTGTTTATAACATTAACAAACACAAACCGATATTGAAGAATGTCCAAACTAAATATTAACTTTTAGTTATTATTTGTCCCCCAAAGGCTCGTCGTTCCCAATTCAGCAATGCCTAAATGAAGACGTTCTTCGAGCATTGGCGGTGGATATAACGACTGACGATCAGCTAAAGAAACTTGGACTTGAACTTGGCTTCAAAGAATCCGATATCAACGGATTTAAAGCCATGAACCATCGAACAACTGCCCCATCCATGAAAGGTACTTTTGATATGCTGCTGAAATGGAGGTCAAAGGTTTCTGGGGAGGACCAGTCCTTGCTGTTGAAGCACGCCCTCAGGCGTTCTGGTCTCGTGAAAATGGCCGATTCAGATCTAAAGGTCACTAAGAGACGAAGAGGTTAGACCACATTCATCTTTTAATCGTGCCTTCTTTCAAGATGACCTTGCAAAATGGCTTTTTTGTTTGGTTTAACCCCCATTTTCCCCCTTCTAATATGTTACCTTTTACCTCCCCCCCTCTCTCTCTCATTCCATTGTTGACAATGACAAGTATTAAAACATTTAGAAACTCATTTTTTATTTGTCGTAAGATAAATATAATCATTTACATTCCCTAAAAAATGACTGGTATTATAGTACTTGATAGGAAAATAACACAGAGTAACAAAAAATACATTACTGGTAACATTTACCGTCTATCTTGCCTATAAGTGTTGTTTTCAACCTTCCGTCGACTTTTTCTAACTTTCTCGATTTATCTATTCTTCTTTTGTCATCTATTTTCCTCTTTTCCTCTTTCCCATACAACAATCTAGATATCACGAACGTTAAGATAGCCAAGAATTTCACAGTTTCGGACTGCCGCGAAAAACTAGTTATGCATTACAGGATGGAAGCCTACAATATCCGCAAGAAACGTGAATTCTGGAATTCAGGTAACCATCTTCCTGCCATAGGAGTTCATAGCATCGTTAAGCGTGGAAAGAACATGTACGTGAATAAGACCCCTCTATTAGAAGGGTCTTTTAATGAAATGTTGAGGACAAAAAAAGGTGGTGCCTTGCCGACCAGGATCGTAATATTTGGCCCCTCTGGAATAGGCAAGAGCACATTGGTTGCACAGATGGCACACGACTGGGCTGAAAGGGTTCAAGGTTCCCCGCTCCAGGATGTCTCTCTTTTCTTTGTCCTCAAGATGAAGTTCGTCGACAATCATGGTTCTTTGGGACAGGCCATCGTCAACCAACTCCTAAGCGATGTCCGAGGATTGACCTCTCAAGGAGTCAACCAACTCATTAAAGACAACCAATCGGAGTGTATGTTGGTGCTTGATGGGCTGGAGGGGTTCAAAGGTGAAATATCTTCGATCAAGTGTGGTCATGTCATGCGCGTTGTTCAAAACATCCAGCAAATGAAGTGTTGCATCATTGTAACGAGTCATCCTCGACTGGAAGACTACTTCAACAAAGAGGACTTGCCAAACGACTTCCTCAAGATTGAGCTTCAAGGGCTTTCCAAGGTACAGTCGACATCGTTCATACGTTCTTTCTTCAGAGAAAATCACTTGCACACTGCCAATGAGCTGATAGTGTTTCTAGAAATGAACGATGTAATCAACGAGCTGTTGGCCACACCTCTTTTCTGCCTCCTTGCGTGTCATCTCTGGGAATGTAATCTTCTGCAGCTCGTAACGACCGAGTCAGAGTTCTATGATAGTATAAATCGCTTCTTCCTCGAGCATGGAGAAGAAAAAGCGTCCACGTCATCTGGGGATACTGACCTTCAAATGGTTGTCCAAGGCATAGGAGAGGTCGTCCTCAACGGTTTCCTTGCAGACCCAAACAAACATGCCATCGGAAAACGTGACTTCAGGAAGTGTTCTGCAACCCTTCAAAAGGCAATTTCGCTCGGCATCATCTGTAAGACAACTCCTAAGAAACGTGACGACACGGGCATTGAATTCCATCATCACAATGTCCAGGAGCACTGTGTGGCACAGTATCTGTCCAAAGAAGTGACATCGAAGTTAGCCACAGGAAAACATTCTCGACTGGAAAAAGTATTGAAGCACATGACAACGAAGAACCTTGCAGATTTTGGCAGGGTGCTCCGGTTTACAGCTTGCATAGGCAGCCCTTCCACTGGCTTGCAAGTGATTGAGGCAATTCATTCTGCTAATCGGGTGCCGCTAGGTGACAAGACTAGGATGATCCTTGACTGCTTGGCAGAGATCCCACAGCTGGACAAACAGACGACGTACGCAGTCGAACGGTGCTTTGCAGGAGGGAATGTCTTGATTAACCTACCAACCATACACACCACGATTGGTTTCTACAAACTCCCTATATTCGTAAAAGAAAAGGTGAGTTATTTCCCCTCATCTACTATGTATCACGCATGATTTTCAAAAGTTCTTTTACCGGAGGAATGTTCCCACTGCCTGCATTTACTGGCAAGGAATTCCTAACGTTGTAACTGAGTTTGAAGATGCCTGGTGGATTAGTCAGTAAATTTGTGTGTATAACCTTCCGCATATGCTCAATTCCTATGGGGTGTGCATCCACATATTGTACACAACATTTAAGGAAACGATATCTTATTGAAGATGCCTGTATATCATCGTGACTGTGGCGACGGATGATAATACTGAGCGAGTTAATAAAACAATTAGAACTTTAAGTGACTCGGTAACATTGTTGAAGTTTGATGAAAAAACTGTGTTATTCTTGAATGAAATGTTACTTATTATATTCCTTCTGCTGTACTTACCATCTAACATGCACAAAATCCTGAAAAAAATTCTCAAACCACAAAGATATTTATGGTTTTCTTTGAATGCGTCATTCTGCGACACCCTCTAACAGTAACTTCCCCCAAACATTTTTGAAATTTCCCAACCGTTTTTCCATGAAAATAAGACATAAGACAGGCTTTCAAAAATCTTTCAACACTTAAATGTCTTGAATGGTATATAGAGCCATTTATTGATTTGTGACGATTTACACTTACCTAAAATGTAATTAAATTATAATATAGTTGGGAGAATTAAGGAATCGATCAGATAAGATTTTCCTAATTGTTATCATCAATAATTGTCTGTTTTCACGCAAACTTTCAGATTATATTTAATTGAACATCTAGCATTGAAGTCATTTCGTTAGCACCATTTTCTCTCATCTGAACAATGTTACCAAGTCTCTTTAAACTTGCAGTTAAGTTTGTAAATTGAAAGGCCGAGTCGGTAATACCTTTTATTTGAGCAATTGCAATAAATTGGAGTAACGTGCACGATGTGTGTTTAAAAAAATGTGTGTGTTTAGATCCCAACATGATCCAGTGTTTTGGTATTGTTTTGTCACAATATCGTTTGCAACAAACAGGTCCAAAGTGTAACGATCCAGAGTTCTTCCATGCCCTCACACGTCGCCAAGAGGTTGTCGATGGGTCTCCAAGGATATCCAGATCTAGTGAAGT
This sequence comes from Strongylocentrotus droebachiensis, assembly GCA_035222895.1. Classification (NCBI taxonomy): domain Eukaryota; kingdom Metazoa; phylum Echinodermata; class Echinoidea; order Camarodonta; family Strongylocentrotidae; genus Strongylocentrotus; species Strongylocentrotus droebachiensis. Next base: position 167,223 of record JAVYIG010003341.1, read on the forward strand.
TAGAAGTGGCTGATGTACAAAATCCAACATACCCTATCGTCCTACTCCTGCTCAATAAGCTGTCTATTCATCTCGCTCCCGAGGGCGCCCTCTCAATTATACCCGACCTTAATCAGAGCATCTTTAATGGAGTAAGAATTTCAAACAATTTTGTGTTCTCTTTATTACATTAGCTCTTACTCTTCGTCCTTATTCTTCTTCCCCTAATTCTTCTTCTTCTCCCTCTATCTCTTATGTTTGATCCTCTGCCTCATCTCTTTTCCGATTAGACATTTCGAGCTATGTTTAAAGTACGGACTTTTTTGTGTAAAAGTGTTTCCACACTGCTCGGTTGAAGAATATGCTTTGCCAAACTTAACATATCATACCGTGTTGAGGTGAGCATGGAACACCCATTCCTTTTCACATGGATATCATACCCCAAACGTTAAGGCTACCACGGCCATTACACAGGACTATCAACAAGAATACCCTAACAAAACATCAAATAAATAATACATTTCAAGAGCACTGTAATATTAGAAGTCTTTATATTGAGATGGATGAATATCAAAAATCATTGATAAGATTGAGTTCTAGTTGTGAATTTGTTGGTACTATATACTGCTTCATATTTTTAGCTTCGGCTTGTCGATCTATCGGGCTGCTACCTTTCACCCGAGATGACGAGCGTGCTGTGGACTGCATTAGCCCGGTGCCCAAACATCGAGGTTATGACTGTCAAGAACTCTACGATCCTGAGCCGGGACTTACCGCGACTCGGGTGCATTGCAGTTCTACAGGCGAACTTCCTATCCCCGGTCCTACCAGAGGAGGTGGGTTGGTTGAGCAGCATTGTTGGAGACGCGAAGTACTCGACAGAGGTGAGACTGGCCATTGGGGATGGAGAAGATGGAACCATACGACGTGCAGGATTGGGTGACCAGGAGCACATCCTGATGGTGGATGACAGAATTGTTCTCACTAACGTAACGGGAAATACCATAAAGGTTCTTAATGTGCTACCGGACTCGTACAGAAGGAAGGTAATGCAAACCAGTTACCTATTCGTCAACATCATGAAAAAATACATTTTAAGTGGTACCTTGTATATAGATGTATTTGTTATGCTAGAATTCTAACGAACTCGATGGAATGAGCTTAAGATGTATATATGTACCATAACTTGATATAAACCACGATGTATGCATTATTTGTGGTTGCTTTTTTTTTTTTCCTTCTCTCGCTCTGCTCTCCTTTTTTGTTTTTCTTTAAAAGCACTTTTCCGCATTTAATTATGTATCTTTCCAGAAATATTCTTCACCCTTGAAATGATGAATTTTGTATCTTTTTTCTTTATCCTTATCCTACCAAACAGTTGTTGTTGCTGTTGTTATTACTTCTGCTTTTGTAGTTTTTTCGGCGCTGTTCTTGTCCTTCTTTCTTGTACGTTATACATGTTCAGACGTACCTTGAAACATTTCTCTCAAAAACGTACAGGTCAGGACGTTATGCATCAAGAGAACCCGCTTCATCGATGACCTGACCCGCCCCTTGCTTGACATTGTCCACTCCCTGATTCGCCTGGAGACTTTCACCACAGAGGACCGCAACATACCTGAGGAAATCAAACAGCTTCAGGTCTTCAAGAGCACCTTCCAGAGGTAGGTGGAGGGGAACCGCTGTTTTATGTACAAACAGTTCGTGTACTACCCAATTAGTCTATTTCCATGTGGTCTACCACCAGCCCTTCTTCTATCCACATTATCTAATTATAATTTCGTTTACTTATCATTTGGTTAATAACTATTCAGGCTAATAATCATTTGATCTAATTTCCAAATACTAAGTATCCAATTTGTCTATTGTTCATTTAGTGTATTCACCAGGTACGCAAGTCCCCAGTGTGTCTATCCCCCATTTTGTTTACCATCTATAAGGTATAATCATTATTTGATGATTATTATTAATGAATAAATTATTATTATACCACATGGATAGTAGCCAAAATGGGCATAAGAAAAAATGGGAATTAGACCCAATGGAAATTAGACAAATTGATATGTAGACACAATGGTTATTAGACCATGTGGATAGTAGGCGGGCGTGGTGTAGACCATATATTAATAAACCAATTAGGTAGTAGACTAACTGGCTGTAGACTAAACGGCTATAAACCTACGTGAAAAATTTCTATTACAGCACGAAAAAGGGAAAAAATAGATGTTCACTATCACAATTTGTATCCATCTATCGATGTTAACGATACCAAGATCCATTGCGGACAATATTTCCTGTATAAAGTTCTGAAAAAATCACTCACCCCGAGTGTATGTACGTATTGTCTGACAAGTATAATATTTAAGAAATATTAACAAAATGGTATCTTCTGTACAAAAATTAGGGGGAGTCACATGCTCTGTTAACGTTGGAAACTTCGTAATCTTGCAAATCTCATATTCTTTTTCTTATTTGATCATCCATTTTCGAACTTTGTCCAATCAATCGGATTTCTCGGAAGAAATTTTAATTGCATAAAGATGAATTTACATTTTAAAAAGGGAATAATGTGGACGGGAAATATTACATAGACACCAACGACTAACGTTTTTTTTTTTTTTTTTAGACCCGTGAACGAGCTTCCAACCATGGGACGAGATGGGGTCCTAAAGGGAAGTGTATCTTCCCCTCTACGGGAGGAGGAGTTCGAACGTCTTAGTAGTGCCTTCAGCAGTACTACCACCATGCAACAGCTGCACATTATTATCGAGCGATACCGCAGATCTGAGACGGACTTCCAAGAGCTGCTGGACATCACTGGGGATAGTATGGAACTCTGCAATGTGTCTTCGGCTACCATTGAGATCCTGAAGATGTTCCCGGCGTCTTTCAGACAAAAGGTAGGAGATAGAACCTTGTGTGTATATTCTTCTCTCTGTTGAAAAATATGGCTTTACAACGATCCCGTCGGCTTACGTAAGGAACTGATGTTATGATCATCAACAACAATTTGGTCTTGTGATAATACATTTTAGTAAAACTAGAGCAAGCGGTCTGTTAGGAAGGGGAGACAGAATGTTATGATATTAGAGGATTGTTTTTATTGCCGTATCTATACAATTATACGAGCCTGTCCGTAAGCTGGGGATACAATCAGTATTGCCCAGGGTCTTAAGCGGGAAGTCGTTTGGGCTCACCACGTTTTTGGTTGGGGTGTGGGGGGGGGGGGGGGGGTGAGGAGGGTCCTCTCCTTAAGCTGAGATTGCCTGGCTTATGCCGTGTGTAACGCTCAGGGTTTCAGGCGGGAAGTCATCTTCGCTCACCCGTGCCTCTTGTTTGTGCAAAACCAGCAAAGGATGGGGGAGTCCCGTTCGCTTGGCCAGGCGAATGGAAGAATTGTTTAATATCATATACTGCTAGTCTAAAGATATTACTTTGTCGCCCGGCCGGGTCCCCTAATGGTTCATTACAGATCGCTCTCGACATATAATGCTCGAAGTAATGATTTGCATTCATTGTTGTTTGTTATGTTTTCATTATAATTACTTTGCTGACCAGTTTGATTGGAAAAGATTTATTTTATGGTAATCAGCTCCCAATAAAGACCATGGTCAATTGCACATACAAATACAAATTTGTTGACTTCTTGATTTGTCTCAGAGTGGGAATAATACGAAGCTCGGTCTTTCGAAGTTGTGTCCATACTGTCATACTTTCCGGCTGCCGATTTTCACTATTAACAGCGCATGGCAACATGAAAGAAAAAAACAACTATAACTATCGTGTGAGACAATTGTTATGCTCCACTCTTGCTATGAAAACTGTGTTGTGGCGTAGTATGAAATACGTAAATAAAAACCGCATCTTTTATCAAAAATAATATATATAAAGTCCTTTTTCTTTTCATTGTATATTTTTATTTTTTGTCTTTAAAGATGCACGCTGCACGCATCAAGAACTGCAATCTGACCGACGACCTTTCACAACAACTATCTGAGACACTTCAGTCAATGGATGCACTGGAGATGTTCTTTTCTGAGAACAGGTTAGTTTATTCAGAAAATATTAACACTAATGATAACAAAAGTAATAATAATGATGGGTTCTTCCTTAGTCTGCCAACATTGACACTCCTAACACTACACATTAACCCGGTTTTACCGCGGTTGTCGCTTTTGCACTCTAGTATGTCAAGGAAGGAATTCATTTCAGGTACCCAATTACCTCACCTAGGTCCATTGTGGCAGTGAATATGATGTAAGGACATTAGTGCCACGGTGGGACTCGAACCGCGAACCATGTGATCCATATTCCGGTAACGTGTTCACCAGACCGGCTTACCTCCACAATGGATGACTATTTCTGGACAATATTATCGTTCCTTTTAACAGGTGACAACATATCGATGTACTTCATTATGAGATTGATAGCAATCAAAAACATTATCATGAATCCTTACATGATAATTTGTTAACTTCATTGTCAATATATGTATTTAGCTCCTTGCACACATTTATATGTGTGGAACACAATATCGCTTCTGTGCAGTAGTTCGTTTTTTTGTATAGCAGTTTCATAAACATCTGTTACGTTATGCCTCCCCCTCCCCCCTCCCCCCTCCCCCTCCCCCCTCCCCCTCCCCCCCAACCCTCCCCCTCCCCCCCCCCCCCCAGGTGGAGTGAAGATTTTCCGCTCTTAAAGTGACTCGGAAACATTGTTGAAGGTTGATGAAATTGTATGAAATGTCCCTTTAAGTGCAGAATCGTAATTGAATCATGTCACCAGGGTAAGGTTACGTTAAGCAAAAAGGTATGTTATGTAGTATCTTGTAGGGAGCGACAAGTAACAGTTATAAGTATCATCATCCATATATTAATGTAGTATTTTTGGCTTAAAGGGCACATACTGGTAAATTAATAAGGTATTGCAATAATGTTTCCATAATGTAACATTTCTTTACACGTTCTAAAGAGATATGCAGCACATCTGTTGTTATTGATGGTGAATATTATGAAGTTCAATTACTTAATTACTAGTGCCCTCGGTCAGAAAGCCCTCCATCTAAAGACTGTCACCGTACTCGACCTTGGACGTTTATCCTCGACCTGCTATGATTGGGAGTGGCTTGATAGCGCGGAGCTGCTCGAAGAACTGCACCTTACCTTTGCCTCCTCACCCACGCCCACAAAGCCCACCACGCCCATATCACCGTCCACTCCTAAAGGTGCGACGTCCACACCATTCCCTGCGAGTAGCCCGATGTACGAAAACATTCCGGAGAGGGAGGATGATTCAGCCGCCGTGAGGTTATCGGGGGAGGAGGACTTCCATCTGCAGTTGTCATTCGGCAGGCTGGTGGTGACAAGGATGTCTTCCTGTAGCATGGCTGTGATGTTGCATCTGCCTAAACATCTGAAAGATGAGGTACCTGTACAAGCTAGTTACGTAAATGTACACGCGATGAAAAGCCCACAGAGTGCTATGAAAACAGCACACGTATATGGGTATACACAAGTGTATGTCATGAAAAGTGATCTTAAACTTGGAATCATGTGATTATTGATGTGATATTTGTCCATCGTAGTTTTCTTGTGGGGAATTAAGAAAAAAAAAGTAATGACAGAGCTTTCAAATTTGATTGTCTCTGTTTGCGCACGCCAGAATCACGGGTTTAACTCCCTCTTTCTCGCTCTATCTTACTATGTTGACCAGTTGCGTCTTGTACGGATCCGTTCAACGAAGCTGACTGAGGACGTGCTAAACCGACTCGCCGATGTTCGTCTATCTTTCAAACACCTCTCGCCGCTGTCTCTGCAGGCCCTGTACCGCGGACCTGTCAAGTTTGGATGCATACTACAACCAGGCGCGTTACACCCCGTCGTAGGACAGGGGGACTGAACGAGAAGAAACCAGGCACAAAACAATGAATTTCCAAGCCACATCACTTATTGGTGACCCGACACTTTGCACCTGTGTCATCTTTTTCCTGGGATTTATTTCGTAAACGATGTTAGTTAGGTAAGGACTAGAGCCAAGACCAGGAATAGTTTGGTCCGCAGATGGTTCGTGTTCCCTTTTCTCTCAGTAGGAAATTTACCGTCGAGCAATTGTTGTTGAAGCATGTGTCGAACACCCGAGTCTATGTTGTCATAGGAACTTACAAACCATTCTGATATTTGTTAGAGTGTAGTTCAGTTATGTACCATAGTTACATCTCCAAATAGATTCAATTAAATTCAAAGTGATTCAAAATGCATTTAAAAGTCTAAATTCGATTTGTACATGATTTATGTTAACAGTATCATCTTCTTTATTTATAGTTCCATGAAAGAAGTTTATGCACATATATAATTATATTGCAATCTGATGCAGATGTTTCTTTCATATGAATTCATATGAACAAAATTGTATGCCACATGCAATAATGTATAATGTTGACTTATAGGCAGTTTCGTCAGATTTCACGCAATCCTATCAGGGAATTTTGTTTGTGGACAATTTGGAAAGAAAGAAGAAGAAAATGCTAATGAATACAGTGTACAAATGTCAGATTACAAACCCTAATGCTGCGACAAGAGTCCAACATATACTTGTATAGTACAAACTTGTTAGGTGCATATTAGCATCAATAGGACTACTGCTACACAGATTGTTATCACTATTCCGTACTCTCGAAAGTCGATTAGCTCTAAGTGCGTAAACTCACACTGTAGAGTTTAAGATTTATAACTTGATCAAGCTTAAAGGTGATGGATTCAAGTTATTTATTATTTGTGATTCTATAAAGTGGATTTGCTATGAGAAGATTTTTTAAACAAAATATATGGTTAGTTTTAAGTAGTACATTATTCATGAACTCATAGTTTTACAAATGTTGTGTTTAAGCAGAAAGCTTTACAAAATTCGTAATAGGGTAGGGTTCGCACCTGCACCAAAAATGATTTTCTTTGCAATTTTGTTCTCTATCCTATTACCATTCTTTTATCTTGTTTGCATGTATATATATATATATATATATATACACACACCCCCAACAAAATACACTAAACCCTCTTACTCTTTTCATTTGATTAAAAGGTTTAGTCATGTCATACTATTTGATTCCAATGTTGTTTATTCTCCTAATGATAATTTCGAAATAGGGTACGGTTCGCTCCTGCACAAAAAAGTGGTTTTCTTTGCAATGTTGTTCTCTATCCCATTACCATTCTTTTCTCTTGTATATATGTATATATATATATATACACCCTGTAAACACACACGCAAATACTCCAAACCCTCTTAATCTTTTCATTTGATTAAATTGATAAGTAATTTCATGCTATATATTTTATTCCAAAGTTGTTTATTCTCAAGTTATTCGGCAGATTTATTATTATACAGTGTTCTTTATTTTGTGTATATATTTTTCCAGCCTTGATTTGTATCTGTATCGCATCCATAGGGTCTACTCAATGTATTATACGGCAGTCACACCAACGAGACCAACAATACACCGACAACAGACCAAACAGAAATTAGCATTGCCTCCAATGGTCAGGTATCTGTCTGTTGTGAGTCGGTGTGGAGTCGGTTTGACGATGTGACTGAGGTATCACTGTTGGTACACAGAGACGACCATGATTAATGCCGAATGCCTAGTTACAGTTGCTCTACGGCTAGGATACGGCGGCCGTACGCACCCGAAAACGAGAGTTACTTGCGTCAGCCGCAGAGAATCTGCGGTGGCCTCAGGGCGTAGGGCGTATCTCTATCTTTACAAGCCGTACGGGTCGCCGTGGGATTATGATGCGGCGTTATGTTTTCATTACTTCAACTTCAATATTCCAGTCTTGAAACCAATAACGTTATTAATCCTGATGTTTGAACAAAGACTTACTGCGCCCTCTGTTGAATCAAAGAGAATGATTCCAGATACATTGGAGTGGATTTTGTTCACAAATCACTTGCGACAGAAGAAAGAATCTTATCTTGTGATTGTATATGCTTTTTAATATTCTCCGTAGAATTTTCCAAGATTATTAAACAAAACTCATTTCACTGAAATGGGAGGCGCTAATATTAACGTTAATTGCATCATTGCACTTTCATTTTATAGGAGCTTTCCCAAAGGACATGATTTACTTAGTTGACTTAGGTTTTGTAGTTAACAGTAGGACCCAACAAATGTTGGAATGCCTTCTTTTTTAATTTTTGTTTCTAGATGCTCTTTAAAAGACGCTGCTCAAAAAAGTAAAGAAAATAATATTACGACATATTTTGTCAATAAACAATCGAAACAGGGAATATAATGTTGTATGCATTTTTGTATATTTATTGCTATAAGTATTATTGTTATCGTTATTATTATTATCATTATTAATATTACTATCATTATAGTCATTATCATCATTATTATCGTCAATAATTGTTTTGTTTTGGGTCGTTTGTTTAACAATTTTAAGTGGAATGAAAGAGAGAGAGAGAAAAGAGAGAAGGGGGGGGGGGGGGGTAGGTAGTGAGCACCAATTTTGTTTTATTTTTGTTCGCAAGGGGAGGGGGCCTTCTTCTTTTTTTACAAAAAAGGGTGACATTTAAATGTTGTTTTGCCAGGGGAGGGGGCCCGGGCCCCCTGCCCCCCCCCCCCTGGATCAGCCACTGATTCCACCCCACAAACACCCACACACATCCTCACAAAACGAAAACAAAGAAACAAATTGATAGGGTAACATTGTACATTTACACATTAACACACACACACAAACACTCGGCGCACCTGTATACACATTCATTTATAAAATGACACGGGTGCCAATAATTCTAAATTTCGATACATTTTTAATTTTCTATAACGACAGAAAATCTGTAGACAATCATGATTTCTATCGCGTATACGGATAGTCAAGATATTTATAATAAGAAGAAAAAGAAGGAGATAGAAGGAAGAGGAGAAGAAGAAGTAGTCCAGGCATTTCGTGACAAAAAAGGGTCAACCTCCCACAAACAGACTTTCTGTTGCAATTTGTGGGAGGTCATATCAAATAATGCCTGGACTAAAGAAGAAGAATGAGAAGATGAAGAAATATGGAGATGTAGAGGGAAGTGATATTACAACCTAGCCCTTCCTAAAGCACTAGCCTAATACCACAAGAATGCCGATGAAACCAACACCAGAAATAACTGACAAAACAAAAATTACATTACACTCAACGGCTGAAATATCGAAAATTAAGTCATTAAAATGAAGAAAGAAAACAATCTTTTTAATTAATAATTGTTCATTAAAGTTATTTTTTATCTGCCGAGATCACCAAAGATATACATACATACAACATAATCCACGAAGATAATATCAGAATGAAGATGTTCTCAATGTATATTCACAATCATTTGTTGGGGTAAACTTTCAAAGCTGAAATTATTTGTTATTACCTCCCCCCCCCCCCCCCTCCCCCTCATCATCATCCTCCGCCATCTTCCTCTTCTTCTTCTCCTCCTCCCCCTTTTCCTCATCATCTGCCCTTTTCCTCTTCTTATCCTCCTCATTGTTCTTCTTTATTTTTCTCCTCCTTTTTCATCTCCCTTTTTTTATCATCTTCTTCTTCATCTCCTTCTTTTTCACCTTCTATTATACGTTCCCTCCTTATTCTTCGCCTTATTCTTTCTCTTCTACTTCTCCTTGTTCTATATACGTTAAACAGCCCCTTGTGTCAATGGAATATATTGCAACTTTATTTAAGAATTTGTAATGATAAGCCTATCAGGCAGGATTCTTTCGTGCTGACTAGGACCTACTCGGCCTCCATGTCCCGCAGAAGTGTCTCTTCTCAGCGTCGGACAGTACATCCCGGGAAGCATGCTTTGGGTTCCTGGAGTTGCACGGGGAACCCGAAAACTATCTGGAGGGTTGAAAGTCTGCATATTCTCCGGATGTGATTCCATGGAAGGAAGTTTGAAGTTTGAAGTCTGAAATTGATTTGTTCCACATTTACATCAAAAAACTTTTTTTTTTTGTGTGTATAGAAGCGTATAAGCGTAACCTGTCTGAAAATGAAACTGGTCAAAACCCTGGTGTGGAGCGCTATGCTTTATGGTGCTGAAAGCTGGACACTGCTCAAAGCCGATGAAAATCGCATCATGGCAGCAGAAATGTGGTTCTGGAGGAAAATGCTAAAAATCAGCTGGAAAGACAAAAGAACCAACCTCAGTGTTCTACAAAAACTGAACATAGAAAGATATCTCCTTGGAAAAGTGGCCCGCCTCAAGATGGGTTACTTTGGACACATTCTGCGTGGAAGTGGGAGCCCCTTAGCAGCACAGATAATAAAAAGCCAAGTAGAAGGAAAAAGAAAAGAGCCATACAAAGAAAGCAGTGGTTTGATATCATCAAAGAATGGACAGGTGTCACATATTCAGAAGCCAAAATATTTGCACAGGACAGAAATAAATGGAGAAAGACAACAAGAATATGTGCAGATGTGGTCGCCAATCGTCAGTAACTGACGGAGGCAGCCAGCCAGGTATAAGCGTAAATTACACACACACAAAAATAAGATTTCAAATCAAGTATAATGTACGGAAAAAAGAAGAAAACAAAGTTTCGAAATGTATAGATATGACAGGCACTATGAACATGATGGACAAAGAAAGAGGACAAAATATACAGTTCCTCATTCTACCCTCGACAATTGCTGTGGTAGACAAAGGAACATCCCTTCACTGATAATGTGTAAACATGTGTAGAACAGGTGAATATGCATGTGACACCTGTTCTACACATTTTTACATAATAGCAGTGAAGGGATGTTCCTTTGTCTACCACAGCAATTGTTGAGGGTATAATGAGGAACTGTATATGTTGTCCTCTTTCTTTGTCCGTCATATTCATAGTGAGGTAAGGTAAACAATGTAAAATGTCTATTCCTAACCGGCAAATCGTCATAGTTCTGCTCGCGGGGACGAACGGGGTGCCATTGTAGCCAGGGAGGAATAATGAAAGATACATTTCATTTAGGTAGGAAGCAAAAAACAAATATATAAAAGACAGAGAGATCTATGTTAATAGGAATAATGCTGTAACGCTGAAATGGCCGGAGTTAATCTAGTATAAAAAGCCTTCAATACACAACACATATATATATTTCGGAGGGTGTGGTAGTTAGTGGAATTCATTATACACACAAATCCATGTTTGCGAGTGCATTTGTGAATGTTCTCTCCACGCAGGTTAATTCACACTGGTTTAAGCGTTGGTCACATCCCACCGTGCGTGTTTTTAGTCCGTACGGTTTTGGGGGAGGCCACGGCCGCCACGTTTTTCTGAAAACGTAGAGAGGGAGTACCGGCAACGCGCGTCACACGCACTGTGTGAGTACGTGGCCCGCACGCCACGCCTGGCCGTGAACGGTTGCGTGCATCGTACGTTGCGCACGTGGTAAGTGCGTTGTACGTGCTTACAACGTGCTTACAACGTACGGTCTCCGTGCGGTTGCCACGTTATCGTACGGAGGCCGTACTTACAAGTGCTGCTCACGTACGGTGTCCTTACTCACTCGCATGTTGTAAGCGCGTGCACGTGCGATGAACTCGGTGTTTATATAGGACGACATTCCGATGTTCTCCAGAAGTCCCAGCTGTTGCTGCCTCAAGATGCCGCCCATTCCACCGAAGAGACTATATAATGCATAAGTCAGTACGAACAACGTGCGTTGTAAGTGCTTACTCGGTACGGTCCACGTGGGTTCTGCGTGTTCATTGGATAGCTGAACTGGGGAAGTGGCGAGTAAGCACGGACCACGCACTTATCACGTGCGCCTTTAAAAGACGCGCGGAGTCAGTGCGTTGTGCGCTCGTTGGCAGTACCGGGCACGCACGTCACACGCACTGGGGTGAATCGGTAGCCCGAACGCAGCCCGAACGCAGCGAAAGTTCCTCGTGCACTAAAAGTGCTACGGTGTGTCTGCGTGCTCCCAAATCCGTACGGAGGCGGTACTCATCACGTACGGATACCCAAATTTTGCCCACGTTTTTGCACGTAGACAGCACGCACTTGCAAGTACGGCGGGATGTGACCACCGCATAAGTGAGCGAGACTTGGCGAGTTCATTAGTGACTTTTAGATTTGCACGTTGACAGCTTTGACTGCAACGTGTGACGTCATTTTAAGGCACTGCGCATGCTTCACGTCGTCTCAGTCGGCGATCGAGAATGCGTCAACCTTAATTTTCCTAAATCTAATACCAGTACTAGTATATGCCGCGTGCGCATAACATATACAGTGCCTCAGGTAGACAAAGGAACATCCCTTCCCTGCTATTATGTAAAAATATGTAGAACAGGTGTCACTTGCATATTCACCTGTTTTACACATATTTACAAATAGCATGCAGTGGAGGGATGTTTTACCACAGCAATAGCCCATTTTCGTAATGTAACCATAAGTCTTTGTGTAGTGCCTCAATACAAATTATTTCATTCACCTGATAAGAATAATAGTATTTCAATAGACAGAATCCGAACTGCATACATAAATTGTTGCCAGGTTGGACAAACATGATGGCTTGGCCTACCTAGCAACATTTAATATATGCAGTTGCATTCTGACTATTGAAATACTATTATTCCTAACAGGTGAATGAAATAATTTGTATTGAGGCACTTCACAAACACTTATGCATTAAATTTGGTTACATTACGAAAATGGCCTATTGTTAAAGGTAGAATGAGGAACTGTATATTTTGTCCTCTTTCTTTGTCATCTGCATGTATGTATATTGTCGAGTGCAATCTAAAAGATTTCTAATTGTAGTCAACATGAGCAGTTGAGTACGTTGACACGCATGATCAGTCAGCGTTCGTCGTGTTCTCGTCCACTCAATCTAAAAGTCCCTATTAATGACTTACACGTAACATTTATCCAAGTTTGTTTATTTTTGTACCTGCACTGCTAAGAAAGCACGTGTATGCTTGTAAGTTAGAAGCAAGTGGACCGACGGGTTTAAATCCTCTCCGAGGGACTTGAGGATTTAATGCCATACAAAAGGGCACAATAAAATGCATCAACTTGGTTTCGAACCCGGACCCTCCCGGTTACCAGATCCACTGCTCTACCAATGAGCCATCGTGCCTCCACAAGTTGACTGATGTAACATACGATACTGAAGATAATTAGACCTATATCCAATTTTGAAAACCATAGTGATAAATTGAATGATTACCTCATCTGTTAGATTTAGGCCTTTTATCTGCTCTTAATATGTATATCGTGTATTTAAACACAAATGTATGCATGCAAGGCAAGCATTTCCAAAATCAGTAGAAAAATTTAATGTGATAATGATTATGTGGCTCCAAGTTCATTTTCCTTCGTTCTGTTATCTGTTTCATCTCCCCTTCCTTTCTCCCTAGGTTTATGTGTGTTTCCTTCTTCGCCACTATCCTTTCGTTGTGATTACACATGCACTACATGTCAATTTTGTAAACAAATTTCATTCGTATTATTCTGTCGTATTAGCGCTTTCTTGTCATGGAGAGGTGGGGAGGGAAACAGTGTCTTGACACCACGATAGAAGGTAGAATTGCAAAGTAGGAAATTGCTGGGAGAACAAAAGAAGAAAATATGGCAAAGAAAAATCAGAAAGAAAGAGCGAAGGATAAGGATGTGATCAAACAAAATAAAGAAATATCCCCCAGGGCCAGTAAAATTGATTTCTCGTTATTCTCGGTCCGGACTTCTCGAAACTCCTCGAGGAGGAAAGGAGGTGGTTATAATTCCATTTTATTTGATATTGATATTTTCCTGTAAATAGAAAATTAATGCTCTTTGATGTTTTGTTTTTTCTGTACAGAGAAACGCTGTTATTTCAATGTCAATGCAAAAATTGTACTACGGAGGGTCAAAACTATATAGGGGAGATTGAATTATGCTATAACTAGTTTTTTTTTTAAACCCAATTTTCTAGACATGCAGGATGACCTAATTTTGAATTTGAAGACACCTCCAGTTTAAACACCTTAACGGCGTCTTTTGGAGGAATCCTAGTATGGGACAGACAGGACTCGACTTCAAAGGAGAGGGCAAAGGCAAAACATTCAAGCTAGTATAAATAGACCATTTTCGTAATGTAACCAAATTTATGATTACATTACGTGTAATGTTGACTTTATTCGGGGACAACGCAAAATCGTTTGTTCAAGCATTTAAATAATTATTGCAATTAATTTGAATTGATTGAATAAACCAATGATTTGAGTATTTGATTTTTTTTTAAAATGTATTTGTACCCTTTATTTTCTCTACAGCTTTGTAACATTGTCATATAGTATATGCCGCGTGCGCATAAAATAAACAGTGCCTCAGGTAGACAAAGGAACATCCCTTCCCTGCTATTATGTAAAAATGTGTAGAACAGGTGTCACATGCATATTCACCTGTTTTACACATATTTACAAATAGCATGCAGTGGAGGGATGTTTTACCACAGCAATAGGCCATTTTCGTAATGTAACCATAAGTCTTTGTGTAGTGCCTCAACACAATATAGAAGATGGGGAAGTATAGAAAAGGAAGGAAAGGAAGGAAGGAGAGAGTGGGACGAAGGAAGATAACAAAAAGAGAAAAAGAGAGGGAGGAGAGAAGAGAAGAGAAAGGGAGAAGAGAATAGAGAGATAGAGAGAGAGAGAGAGAAAGGGAGGAAAGAAAGAGAGAGAGAGAGGGAGGAGAGAGGAGAGATAGAGAGAGGGAGGAGAGAATAGAGAGGGAGGAGAGAGAGAAAGGGAAGAGAGAGAGAGAGAGAGGAGGAGAGAAAGTGAGAGGAATGGAGGAGAGAGAGAGAGGGAGGAGAGGAAGGTCATTGATCAATGAAGTCCCGAAACGAACATTATCAATCATACATTATTAGAACTACAAGGATTTTCATGACAAGAGGTAAGCACAAATATATATAACCTTATGAGCGAAGTTACATGCAAACGCTTCACATTATTTCGAAATGTGACTTTACACGATTGATTAAATGTTTGCGGAAGTCTGAAGTACGAGCAGGTGCGTGCATACATCATCATTAATGACTTACCCGTAACCTTCATCCAATTTTGTCAATGATTTTTACCTGCACTGCTAAGAAAGCACGTATATGCTTGTAAGTTAGAAGCCAGGGGACCGACGGGTTTAAATCCTCTCCGAGGGACTTGAGGATTTAATAGGCCATACCAAAGGGCACTATAAAATGCATCAACTTGGTTTCGAACCCGGGCCCTCCCGGTTACCACACCACTGCTCTACCAATGAGCCATCGTGCCTCCTCAAGTTGACTGATGTAATATACGATACTGAAGATTATTATATCTAATTTTGAAAACCATAGTGATAAATTGAATGATCACCTCATCTGTTAGATTTAGGCCTTTTATCTGCTCTTAAACTGTCCTACTTGTAGCTACTTGCTCCCTCTATATAGAAAACTTCCCCAATCGGTGCCTGTTGGTCCTCCATGATCGTCTTTTTCTTATGTTAGTTGAGAGCTGAGTTAATGAGATAGCCACATGTCAGTGACCTCGCTGTGTGGTCTAATCCCTTCTGGCCCAGTAGTATTGACGGTCTTTATTATAAATACTGTCTTTGTATCACGTGTATTTAAACACAAATTTATGCATGCAAGGCAAGCATTTCCATTTAAAATGAAAATTTTAATGTGATAATGATTATGTGGCTCCAAGTTTATTTTCCTTCGTTCTGTTCTCTGTTTCATATCCCATTCCTTTCTCCCTAAGTGTATGCGTGTTTCCTTCTTCGTCACTATTCTTTCGTTGTGATTAGGCCTATACACTTAATGTCAATTTTTTAAACAAATTTCATTCGTACTATTCTGTCGTATTAGAGCTTTCTTGTCATGAAGAGGTGAGGAGGGAAACCCCCCCCCCCCCCCCCTCCACTCCGGGAACTGAGTTATATACCATGCGTGTTCCCAAAATCTCCGGCTCGTAATAAAAGATAAAGGTCTACCCGTATTGACTTTACACACCGGACTTTTGCTGAAAAAGGGGGGGGGGTGCTGGGAACATGCATATGCGTACCCTAAATAACACGGGGGATGGGGGGGGGGGGGCGGGGCGGGGGAGGGAAACGGTGTCTTGATACCACGACAGGGAGAACAATATTGTAAAGTAGAAAATTGCTGGGAGAACAAAAGAAGAAAATATGGCAAAGAAAAATCAGAATGACCGAAAGAAAGATAATGATGGGGTAAAACAAAACAAAGGAATATCCCTTTAGGCCAAGTAACATTTATTCCTCGTTTCTCGTCCAGACTTTTCGAAATTTCTCGAAGAGGAAAGGAGGTGGTTATAATTCCATTGCATTTGATATTGATATTTTCCTGTAAATAGAAATGCTCTACGATGTTTTGTTTTTTCAGTACAGAGAAACGCTGTTATTTCAATGTCAATGCAAACATTGTACTACGGAGGCTCAAAACTATATAGGGGAGATTGATTTATGCTATAATTATTTTTTTTTTAAAACCCAATTGTCTAGACATGCAGGATGACCTAATTTTGAATTTGAAATACGGGACAGACAGGACTCTACTTCAAAGGAGAGGGCAAAATAGACCATTTTCGTAATGTAACCAAATTTATAATTACCTCGATACGTATTCATGAATAACTGAATTGCAATGTCAGTCAGAATGTTAATAGCATTATATCATTACATGTTGTTAGGTAAGGAAAAACCTGTTGGTCCTATATACCTCGCAACAATTAATGTTGTAATTTGAATTATGACTATTGAGGTACATTTATTCGTAAACAGGTGAATGCAATAATTCGTAAGGAGCCGCTTCACAAAGGCATTATGCAAACAGTTGATTACAGACAGTACGAGAATGGTATTGTGATGCTGGCGAACTGAAACCTTTACAGCTTTGGTGGGGCAACCGCAGTGGAGGCAGCACCTCACAGGGAACAAACACATTTGTTCATGTTCAGCTTTAATACCTGAAGCTTCCAAAGTATTCATTCAATCAGTTTCATCCCTGGCTATGCTCATTGCTCATCAATAGACCGGAGAAGCAGGAAGCTGTAATAAATGGAGATCCCGTCCAAGAGGCCCCTTTGAAGCCATCCGTGGCACCGCGCGTCTTTTGTTTCCCCTACCGTAATCCCCTTAATCCCTCTCCGAGACCATACAGCTCCCTAGTGGCTCTAAGTCCTCCCGTTCCACCCACAGCCCAGGCCAGCAAACACGGCGGCTTATGCGTTGCCGGCCCGTACTTGGGGTGAAAAGTGGTGATGAATTGACAACTTCTAACCATCGTCCAACAAATGCGCAAACATATAACACAATTTTATTTAGTTCTTTAGGGAGATAACCCTTCCTAGCTATATACAAATTTCGGAAATTTTCGGAAAATGTCAATAATTAGATGAGAAAATCATGATGATAAAAACCTTACATTCGCTCCAACTCACGATTTCCTTGGTCAATTTTGCTGGTTGAAATGGTTTCGTCTTCAGTAGAGCTATCCGAACACGTAAAAAGCATTTGATAACCAAAATAAAGTTTCATTGCTCATATGTCGGGAATTCTGTATTTTATATGTTATAGCTAAATACATCTTCACTGAACATGGCCCAATTTGTCGGTGCCACGCATGTCTTCAAAGCTCGATGCCTGCATATTTTTACGACCGAGTGAATAGAGAACTTCGGGAAGCAGACGGCGTTGCGTAACATTTCGTAATATTTGGAATACTAGAGGGGAACTGTGCATTGATAATGACAGCTGTAGATGGATTTGATGGCGGGAGAGGGTTACATTTCTTTTTGTTAAGCCAAGTTAATCTTGAATATCTTTTCCTCGGGAAGTTCTTTCGAGACGGAGTCTCCATTCATTACAGCTTCCTGGGAGAAGGGAGTTGTTTGTCTCCGCTGTTAGCACGATAGGGACTTTTAGATTAGCACGTCGGCAGCTTTGACTGCAACATGGACGTCATTTTAAGGCACTGCGCATGCGTCACGTCGTCTCAGTCGGCGATCGAGAATGCGTCAACCTTGATTTTCCTAAATCTAGTACGGTACTAGTATATGCCGCGTGCGCATAAAATATACAGTTCCTCAGGTAGACAAAGGAACATCCCTTCCCTGCTATTATGTAAAAATGTGTAGAACAGGTGTCACATGCATACTCACCTGTTCTACACATTTTTACATAGTAGTAGTGAAGGGATGTTCTACCACAGCAATAGGCCATTTTCGTAATGTAACCAAATTTAATGCATAAGTCTTTGTGACGTGCCTCAATACATATTATTTCATTCACCTGATAAGAATAATAGTATTTCAATAGTCAGAATTCAAACTGCATATATTAAGTGTTGCTAACCTGTTTGTCCAACCTGGCAACAACTAATGTATGAGGTTCGGATTCTGTCTAATGAATTATTCTTTTCAGGCGAATGAAATAATATGTATTAAGGCACTTCACAAAGGCTTATGCATTACATTTGGTTACATTCGTCGGGTGCAATCAGATTTCTAATTGTAGTCAACATGGGCAGTTGAGTACGTTGACACGCATGATCAGTCGGCGTTCGTCGTGTTCTTGTCCACTCAATCTAAAAGTCCCTATTGTCCGACTCACTGTGACTTAACCGAGTATAAAGCATGCCACTAATGTACGAGGTTCAAACATGAGTTATTTGTTATATATTGATACGCTCATATGCTTTTTTTCAAATGTATCATAAGCCTACGGGAGCTAATTTTGGTTTATATTGTGATCTTTTTATAGTGATAGTATTTGTTTAAATTATAAATCTTCATGAAGATCAAATGCGCTGCACACACAGAAGCGTACGCAGGGGGGGGGGGGGTTGGGGGTTCAACCCCCCCCCCCCTTTGGTATTTTTATGTGTGTAAACCCCCCTCAAAAAACCTAAAACCCCCCCCCCTTTGGATTTTTTTTTTTTTTTTTTTAAGAAGAAAAATGTCAAATTTTCAAATTTCGAGACCAAAAAAAAAAAAAAAAGTCTACGCTTACACCCCCCCCCCCCCGCCTTCCCACGACCATTGGCTGTCAAATAGAGTTAAGTGATTGCAATCACCTAAGTAAATAGTCTGATTTTCAGACCTTGTACCGAATGATCGTACGGTTTGTGCTGCACAAAGATTCAATCAGCTTAATTTTGGCCATTACAAGTATATTAGTGGGTAAGTGATGTAGACTAATGCTCATGTACCTATTACAGCTCATGTTATGTATGTTATTACCAAAGAAAAAAGATGTCAGTCAGTCACTCTATATAGTGTCTGAGAGTGAAGTCTAGAAAGTAAACGGGTTGCCTTGCATAATTTAAAAACGTTTACATTTCACAGATAAGACATACATGGCATATTCATAATTCCTGCAAAGTTCTACATAATACTATGTTGGCTGCAAAAGGGACATAGTATCTTTAAGAATAAAAGGATAAGCTTTAATATGTCACATTATCAAGAAACGTAAATTAGCATAAATGCATTTTCCAGATACTTAGAAAATTCGAAAATTAAGTAAGGGTATGAATTTAAAAAAAAATATTTGTTAAATATAACAGTGTTCCAGTGCAAGGATACTTGCGCCATGGAGCCGGTGGAACGGTACCGGTGGAACGGACGGCATTTGACTCGTGACTTGGTGCCTGTCTTTGAACCGTCGAGTCAGAAGCAAGCTGGCGACGATGAACCTCTGCCTGGTCGTTTCCCCTCCGATGCCATCTATGCACACCCTGATTGTAATACGGTTGATAATCTTTTAGAGAAATTAATGCAACATTTATTTATTCATATCCTTCTTCAGTACAGATGAAAAATAAGATACTAACGAAATCCACAATGCGCCATCGGTTTTTCACATCAAAGTAGGGTCTAGTTATAATAACCACAAATATCGCTCATTTTTAGAAACCAATGTCAATTACCATTAATTTCTTTGAAAGGTAAAAACATCTATACACTCTAGGTAAAACACCCAATACAGACGAATCGAGACTAGAGCAAGGTATTGTGCTTCCCCTAGGAACTTACCTAGTACCGGTACTCATTCAACAGTTCAAATGCGGAGAGAAGAGAAAGGGAGAAGAGAATAGAGAGATAGAGAGAGAGAGAGAGAAAGGGAGGAAAGAAAGAGAGAGAGAGAGGGAGGAGAGAGGGGAGGAGAGATAGAGAGAGGGAGGAGAGAATAGAGAGGGAGGAGAGAGAGAAAGGGAAGAGAGAGAGAGAGAGAGGAGGAGAGAAAGTGAGAGGAATGGAGGAGAGAGAGAGAGAGGGAGGAGAGGAAGGTCATTGATCAATGAAGTCCCGAAACGAACATTATCAATCATACATTATTAGAACTACAAGGATTTTCATGACAAGAGGTAAGCACAAATATATATAACCTTATGAGCAAAGTTACATGCAAACGCTTCACATTATTTCGAAATGTGACTTTACACGATTGATTAAATGTTTGCGGAAGTCTGAAGTACGAGCAGGTATGTTTACTCGAGGTCAGTGGTTGTACTAGCGCGCTGAGCGGTATAGATCGCATGTGCGAACCGGAAATCGTTGTGCATGATGGGATCGGGATATTTTACTCCGTACTTCGGTCTAATGAGGACGGTCGCAAACTATCCCGCAAGTTCGGAAATAGTGGGATATCTTGCAAACGAGATAGTGCAGACACGCCTAGGGTGGCCCCTGGAATAGAATACTTACAAAATCACTGGCTAAACCTTTTGCTGATTTTTGTCTAAGCACATGGACACTTACTCTTTCATAACATCCTTTAGTATAGATGTAGAAAAAATAACAGACGAACAAAATCCACAAAGCGCCATCGGTTTTTAACATGAAAGTAGGGTCTAGTTATAATAAGCACAAATATCACTCATTTTTAAATACCAATATCACTCACTATTAATCTCTTTGAAGGGTACGAAATCTATAAACTCCAAGAAATTTGGGCAAGCTCTGACTAATGTGAAACGGAAGACATATATCCCATTCCACATGTGTTTATTTTTGTCGGGTGTTGATGATAATTTGTTAACGTAGACATGATATTACACGAACGCGTTAGATTGCCGTTTCATTGACATGAACTACAATGTAAACCCCTGCGTCACAAAATTGTCCATGTAACAATAACCCCTCAACTGAATTGAAAATGTTGGTATCATTTATATTCAGGCAAAAAGATTACCATTCATATGATACTGGTAAATTCGATCCCCTTCTTTTATTGGAAGCGTGCTAGTCTTTTTTTGTGTCAGTCTTTCCTTTATATTTCGTAGTTCATGCGTATATGGAATGGAATGGCAAGGAGCGCGGGAATACCCAGTCGGCGATGATATGTATACATTTTTTTGTTTGAACAGACAAGCTTTGATGAATGACACCACAAACGAGTCAGTTTCTCTCACAGCAGTTCAAACGGATGGGTTGTATTATAAAAGTGTGCTCCATCGAATCTACGTGGGTTAAGGTAAGGTTTAAATTCTAATAATTCTAATTTTGCTTGGTTAACTCTTAAGCTGCCCCTATGCAATTCACCCAGTGCCACAGTGCTAATCCCTATTGTGCCCGCTACTAATCTCCTGTGTGCCGAGTTAATTTAGGGTTGGTTCAAGTGCGTGTAGTTTAAATTGTTACTATGTTTGATCCACTATAACATCTCATCTGTATATTGTATAAAACAGAATTGTACGTTAAAGTTGTAGGAAATTTAACCCTCTTTCTGTTGATACCAATATCATTTCATGAATCTGTAATTTTGGTAAAGTAAATAAGCACTATCAGTGAGTTGTCAAACCAATCCGTTGTCTCATTTCCCGCACACAATCTGAGGGGCCATGATCAAAACTGACAAATTTGATGATAAAATATCGCAATTTTCTCAGGAAAATCCAATGTAACGGTATATGTGAAGCACGCAAAATCAAAACAACAATAAACCCCCTCCACAAATACAGTAAGCATTCATGCGTGCACGCAATGCGCATCGCACAATAGGCATAAACAATTAGCTTGTGTACTTATGCACGAAAATGTGTCCGTGGCACGCGAGCGGATGAGAGTTTATGTGTGCATGGCAAGTCAACAGAAACCCGATTATGTGTGCGTGGCACGCCAGCGCATGTACAGAACAGTGTTCTTGGCACGATAAGAGTTAATAATCACATAGACGAACATTTTGTTTTTCTTAATAGAGTCCGACCTGATAAATAGCTGGTATAACAACAACAGATATACGAGAGAAACAAACTTAAGGAAAGTTTAAACCATACCCGTTCAAAAAACTAAAACAAAAGTATAATTTTTGTTTAATGTTACTTTTTGAGGTCATCTAAAATTTGCTCGGTACAGAAATTTTCACAAACTTTACTTTCTTAGTTTTTAATGACGGAATAAATTTGTTTCATACCGGGGTTGTATATATATATATATATAAACAAGATTTGCAATAATCATATTTATGTTGCATGAATGATTGTGCATTTGCTTTAGGTCAAAAAGACAAATTTCTGATTTTATTTTAGTACAGAGCTAATGTGAGGGGACCTCACAAGATACGTCACAGATTGACCAATTCATTTTGGATTCATTACCTTCTTACTTCAATCGGCTTAAACTTTGCTTAAACTTTCACTGACATATTCCCCTCATTCTTCTGCTATTATGATTAACAACTTGATGTAAGGGCGGACTTCTCCATGTAAATTAGTCGTTATTATATCCATCATGTATAGTTGTTTGCATTGCGATTGTACAGAGCACGAAAAGGGGATAGTTTCACTATTAAATTTGAGAGCGTGAGAAAATTTAGTATTTGGCGTAGTAGAGTACATTTCGGAATCCACTTTTTCCACCGATCACCGATATTTCTGCGATCGATATCTAAATTCCTTTTTTGGAGTGCAACGAGCGCGCAAGCTAAATCCCCGGCTTACAGTTTCTTCAGCCGGTATGGTTTACATACCCATCGGTAGAGTTCCGGTGCGGCGTGCGCGTAGGATAACGCATTGAGGAAAGCAGCTGGAAAAAAAATGGCTGCTTCCAGTAGTGACCGTGGTGAAATGGCTGCCAACTATCCCAGTTCTCACTTGTTAAATTTGAAAGAATTGTCGAAATTTAACGAAGGAAATGACAGCAAAAACACAAAGAAACAGATCAGATACGGACTTTTTGTGTTTCGGAATTTTTGTAACGAAACCAAAGACTATTTTGATGATGGTCGTGTGGACCTCATTCTCTCGCGATCTACGATGGAGCTCGGAATCAAACGGTGAATACTACAGCAAGATAAGGTTGCAGGCATTGCGATTTAGCCTTCAAAGGCATTTATTGGCGTCAAGAAATATAGACATTACCAAAGAGGATTCGTTTTTCGAGAAGAAGGAAAACGTTCAAAGCTGTTGTGAAAACTATAAAAGCAACAGGAAAAGCTGCTGTGAAACACCACCCTGCCATTCCAAATGATGACATGACGATGGTTCTGCAAAGTCTAGATTCATCCTCCAAAAGAAGGTTTTCCTTGCAACATGCTGTATTTTGCTAACAGATGTATGGAGAATTTGAAGAACATGACGCCAGTAGATTTTGTCCTCCATGAATCTGACAGACATGACGGTGAGTACTTTACACTCCGTGATAACACAAGTGATGATGATGAGACCATGCAGGTTAGATGTGTTCCTTGCCGGGAAATCCACTTTGCCCTGTAACCAGCCTCAAAATGAACACTGACTGTAAACGGATGTGGCAGAGGCCTTAATCAAAAGCAAAAGTAACTGATGCTTCGTGGTATGCAAATGCACCGCTTGGAATGAATACATTGGGCTCAATGTTGAAAAAATCTGCCAAGAAGCAGGCTGCACAGCATACACAAATCACACCCTGCGAGCTACTATTATTATTTGTAATATTTTATTCGGCAAAACAAAGTGTATACCAAAGAATTACATAGAAGAAAAAATCATACAAAACAAAGAATGACAATCATGAACAAAAATTATTATCGTGATTCCCATGAGCATTTACAAGTTGACAGGAATTGGGCAGGCAAACTAAATCACCGAAACCGTGAATGTCACCCTTTCCGACTTGCAGTACTCATGGAGATCACTACATAGATACAATGTAACAACTAACAAGAGTATATATAGCAACCCTCGTTATGGCAATGATAAAAGAACAAACCCAAATAATTGAATTAACCAATGAAGCACAAATTATTTCCTAAGTTATTTAAATACAATTATAAAGAGCCAAGCAATCAAAAGAAACAAATAAATGTTTTTCATATTTGACAATTATAAAGCGGAACAAGTAAGAATGATGGACTCCGTCTTGGTAGCAAAATACAGGCTATGAGAGTACAGTTATTTGACATAAATGTTTTAAGGTTGAATTATACGAAATTAAGATATATAACTGTGCTTTGTGTTATATATTAGATAATTATTAAGGGGCAGAAATGTAGATGTTTGGCAAGTGTAGCAAAGCATGTTTAGCATGTTAATCTTTAGCATGTTAATTTTAAAACAAGGAATCAAACGAAATAAAACAAAATCATAGAAAAAACGGGGTGTAATGTACTACCAGGGCAAATAATATACAGATGCTGTGCAATTGATGATAAGTAAAACGTTATATCTGATCATCCTACAATAAAGTAAGCAGAACCCCCCCCCACCCCCCCAAAAAAAAAAAAAAAAAAAAAAAAAAAAAACACATGAATATATACTAAAAACCTAATAAAGCTGAAAGCAGATTTGGCTCTTTAATTTTAAATGCCAAGTTTGATATTGTAATAATAGAAATTCATTACGGAGTTCTACAGGGAATTCATCCCAGAATCGAAGAAATAAATACAAAGCGGTATTATTCAAACGCTTGGTTCGGGCAAGTAGGTGATGAAACTACTAGCATCTCACTTCTGGACGAGGCAGGATATCCATCCCGAGACATAATGACGGTGTCTGGCCATAGAGCTGAAAGTTCTATTAAGAACTACGCACGCACAAGTGAAGAGTAAAAGATGATGTCAGAAACATTGTCAGAAATCTACCCCACAAACCCGAAGACTAGTGGCAGTGCAAATGTTGAGGAACAACCATCTACATCTAAATTAACTTTCACCGACGACATGAATGCTGAGCCTGAGAGTGAAAACATGCCACCATTAATATTCAAATGGAGCGGGTTTTCGATGAAATACCCGATTCATTTTCATTCAATCCACAAGGGCAAGCCACCACAACGGTCACTACTGGGAGCAGGCGCGTACGCAGGGGAAGGTGGGGGGGGGGGGGGGGGGGGGGGGGGGTAAACCCCCCTCTTTTTTTTATTTATAATAATTCCCCCCCCCCAAAAAAAAAAAATCCCTATGGATGACCCTAAAAAGATGAACTAACCCCCCCCCCCCCCCCCCCAACAGAACGGAATGTTGATCGGTCAAATTTTCAAATTTCGGGACCAACAAAATAACAAAATATGCCCTCTTACCCCCCCCCCCCAAACTATGAACATTCAGAGGCATAAATATAGTAACCTTTCCACCGAGGCAAATTTATATCAAATTTAGTATACCCTCGGCAATCCTCGGGTATAGTAAATTTGATATAAATTGGCCCTCGGGAAAGTTACTATTTATTCCTTTCAATTAGCTCATTAGTTCATTAGACCCTCCAAAAGGCATTGTATATGTGTATACTGTATAGCTTACAGGTACGTGTACTAACAATTTGTCCATTTCCTGGTTATCTACGAGTGCTGCTCCAATTAATAAGGTGTTGGTTTCTGTTTTCCTTGTTTTAACTTATTTCCTATCTTAAAGATAAAGTCCATCTCGACAAAAACTCATTACTTATAGAAGCAGAAAAATGAAGAAAAAAACATGTCGGTGTAGGTTTGAGCAAAAACGGATAACTTTATTTTCTTCTAACTTATGAATCTTGAAAGGTGAGATCAATCAAACATAAAAGTGTGCTATTCTGTGACGTCTCTTGCGACGTCTCTCTCTCTCTCTCTCTCTCTCTATATATATATATATATCTATATGTATTTCCCTTTAAGGCATCGTTTAACAATGTTAAATCTG
Organism: Strongylocentrotus droebachiensis; assembly: GCA_035222895.1. Taxonomy (NCBI): domain Eukaryota; kingdom Metazoa; phylum Echinodermata; class Echinoidea; order Camarodonta; family Strongylocentrotidae; genus Strongylocentrotus; species Strongylocentrotus droebachiensis. The sequence continues at coordinate 193,306 of JAVYIG010003341.1, forward strand.
AGTTGCATTGCTCTATGTGTTACGAGTGTCTGTAATATGGTGTAATATTGAAGCCCTAACAAAATTGCGCTACAAAATGATCGTGAAGTGCCTCAAAAAGTAAAAATCTTTGGGTGACCGATTTTACCATACTCATTTTCCCCAATAGACTAGTGTTATAAAAACCGTTAAGAAAACGCAAAAGAAATGAAATTTCGATTTCCAATCATAAACATCTTGATAAGGTCAAGATGAAATTCATTTCCATTTTACACGTTATCAGAGCCAATATTTACAATATTTTCATCTAAATAATTAAAAGTACCAAAAATAATAACTATATAACCCTTCTCACTAGGGAAAACTTTCTTAATCTTAACATTTGAATACTTGGACATGTAACACAACAGTCCCTCCGTGGAACGCGGTATGTCACATTTTATATTTCACAATACTATGTGTTGATACTTAATCGTCCAATCACTTCAATTGCATCATTATGCAAAAGTATCAGTCGGTATTATCTCACTCACTGTTTGGACTCTATTTTTTCTAATTTTAACACGAATGCAGATCTTTTGATATTATTTAGCTATTCACATCAAACGCTGCATACAAGCCTGAAAAGGTACTTATACAAACAGAAAGGAAAAAACACTATTGTGATATTAACCTTTGTTAATTTCACGTTTCGTCGTACACGAAGAAAAGGCAAACAGTCGAACTTTACGAATGTTTGCCTCCCCACCTTCATCTTAATGACGACACATTTGTACGGACCCAATTCATAGAGCAAACTATTTTGGGGGAAGTAAAACAATAATGTTCGCAATGACAAACCAAAGATGAGTTAAAACTTTGGCCTTAATCGAGAAGAACAGGCAATACAATTCGCGGTGTCAATGACACATTGAGATAATTTAGGAAAATGGTCAAATGTGCATATGTCCGTTTTTACAAAATCTGCAACCTTTGTTTAATAGGTACCGTCTAAATACGATTTGCACGCAGTTTATTGCGTACCCGAGTGTGGCAAATTTGGCCAATTTGACGTGAATCTAGTAGTCATGTTTAATATTGGTACAATTGTATGTCGAACCTTCAAAAAATACTGAAATAAATACTTCATGAAAATATATTTTAGTTCTAGAAAATATTTGATTCATTTTTAATGGAATTTTGTTGATAACAATTGGAAAAGCTTAATGACGACGACTCATTTAACTGTTTCTGCAGCAACCAGGCTAGTAGCCAATTTGAAGTTATCATCCGGGAATGAATACAAATCATTTTGTTTAAATCTTTATTATTGCTATCTAGTTGAAAGTAAATCATTGGGAGGTGGCCTCCACATGACTAGTATTGACTAGTGTTTATTAGTCTTAACAAACAGAAATAAACAAATTTAAATGTTTTCTTAAAATCTCCGATTTAATCAGCCCTTTGTAGGTTTCCTTTACCGTACCTGCCAATATTCGTATTACAAGCCATCGAATGGCAGTGTAGTTTCAACCAATCAGAACGCAGGAAACTGTACATCTATACAACTATACGATCATACGAATATACGGCTATGCATCCATCAACTAAAAATCGTGAGCACATGTATACCTTCTTTTTGTCGGATGTTGTTGATAATTTGTTAAACGTATATATGATATTACACGAACTCGTTAGATTGCCGTTCCATTGACATCATGAACTACAATGAACTTTGCGTCACAAAATGATCCATGTAACAATAACCCCTCTACTGAATTAGACATTTTGGTATCATTATTCAGGCAAAAAGATTATCATTCCTATGCTACTATTGAATTCGACCTCTCTCTCCTTCTTGTATTGAAAGCATGCTTGTCTGGTGTGTTTTCATATTTTTGTCAGTCTTTTCTTTATCTTTCGTAGTTCATGCGTACATGTGTTTGGTTTTTTCCTAGGCAGATTGTTGAATAACGGTGATTTTGCAATATGAATGACAATGAGCGCGGGAATACTCAGTCGATGATGATATGTATACATGTATTTGTTAGTACATGCAACCTTTGATCTGTGACAAAAAAAGTGAGTCAGTTTCTCTCACAGCAGTTCAAGCGACTAGGGTTGTATTATAAGACTATGATCCATCGACTCTATACGTGGGTTATTTTAAAGGTAAAAACTCAGTCTAATAATTATAATTTTGTTTTCATTAATAATCACATATACGAGCATTTTCTTGTGTTTGAAGAAGTCCGCCCTGATAAATAGCTGATATTAGAACAACAGAAATACGAAAGAAACAAACGAAACGTGAAAGTTTGAACAATATCCGCTCAAAAGTAAAAAAAGGATGATGTTCTTTTTTGAATGTCATCAGCGAAACACAAATTCGCAGCACGGTGACGTAGTATGCGAGGTCATCTCAAATTTGTTCAGTACATATACGTTTATAAACTTTTATTTTCTTAGTTACTCATAACGGAATAGATTTGTTTCATACAGGGGGTATGTATATACAAAACAATATTTGCAATAATCACATTTTGGTAGGTATAAAATCGACTTGTACTAAAAAAAGAAGTTAAAACAATTATATTTCCCTTCAGAAAATGTTCAATCATAGTTTCAGCCTGAATACAAGTGAATGTGTTTTTATATAACTGCTGCATGAAACACACCTATTCCGTCATCAAAACAGATCAAATTGGAGAGAAGCTCGCCTCATACCTCACAATGGTGTCAGTTTTTGTTTCAGTGATGAGAACTTCCAAAATTCAAAACTCTCCTACGTTTTATCAGATATTACACACACTTTCACTAATTTCTTTCTCTCAATTGTATTAACACGTAATAAATATTAGGAAAATCTCCTTTTAATGAGGCCTTAATCTACTTTTCAATCACATTTGTGCTGAAACATTATGTGTAATTCATTTAGAGTAAAAAAGAAAAAAATAGCAGAAATAATGCTCTGTTGATACAAAATTGTATTACACTGGCGTTTTGTATGTATACCACATGAAGAGTATTGCATCAATACATTAACACGATTCTGCAAAAGTCCAAAAGTGTATTCACGATTCTTAATGAAAGGAAATTGAAAGTTACCCCATAATAAATCACAGTGGAATTTACAATGCATATATGCTTCTTGATTTCAAATGTGTAAACACAAACAATATTGGAACAAGCTTCCATGACATGGGTGTGCCTAGTATACATGTACCGTGTGAGTCCAAAAAAAGTTTACACTTAGAAAATTGCTAATTATTTTTAAAATCATCTATGAACAGTAGATTATTATACATCTTATGAAAGAGTGTTTTATCCCAAATCATTTGGTATCATTTGTGGGTGGTATGTGTTCACGCTCGGAAGAACAGGTTGCATTTTATGAGAGAGTGCAAAAATCGACGTGCACCAAAGTGATGCCTACAGTATGTATTATGTTGAGATTATCGGAGTGATCGAATGGATTGAATGTATCAAATGAAATGCATTGCATACGTTTTTTGCAAAGGGCAAAGTCACACACACACACACACACACGCGCGCACAAATGTTCGTTATATTTGATATTCGATATTTGATATGTGTGGGCATGATTAATTTTGTTACGGATGTTATTTGGATCTTCAAAGACCGAATTAATACCCAAATCCCCATTGTTTTATTCAAACATCACATAGGCAACTTTGGCGCAAGTCGATTTTTTTGCACTCTCGCAAAACAATGTCTCCTGTTCATCCAAGCGTGAACACATACCACACAAAAATGGTACCAAATGATTTGGGATAAAACACTCTTTCATAAGACATAATAACAATTTAATGTTCATCGATGATTTTTTAAATAATTAGCAATTTTCTAGGTGTAAACTTTATTTTGACTCACACTGTACACATTGAGTAAAGTTCTCATCATTATGATGATGTCAATATCGCAAAGTATATACATATATATATATATAACGATATATATAACGATATATATATATAAATTGAAATATACTACATACATACTACATCTTACCTATGTAATACTTATCGACACTTTTTTCACACTGGAATAACTTGATAAGACGTGAACTTTACCTTGACCAATTTAAAAATGTAGGCCTCCATTTCCATGAACTTAACAAAATGAAATTAGTAGATTAAACATTAATTTCATTCTTCTTTCGTGTCCATCATTTGAGCTCAAATGTTCTGCCAGGCTCTTCAGTGTGCAAGAGACTTCTCATTTGCTGCCAATAGGTCTACCATGGAGATCATGCATAAATGTTGATGATATTAACAGAGCATGGGAGACGGGACTTATATTTTGTATGGATGTTGTTGATAAACATATGCCGCTCTGCTAGAAAAGATTATACGATTATGCCTTCGTAGCGAGCGGGCGTATCCGTGGCGAGCCCACGAATTTTCAAATCTGTAATGTGAAATACACTCGCTAACTGTACACCACTCGTGAGTCATGAGTAATGACCCTTCGACAGCAAAATCTGCCTATAATCTCCGAAAACAACGCGACAAGAAAAATTAAAAGCAACAAAACTGAAAAACCAGTCAAAATGGCTTTAACTAGCTCAATAAACCCACCAAGCAACGGGGCTGCCGAGATGCGCTCAAACAGTGATTTGGCTTCAACGTTCGACCTAAGCGACGCCAGCGAGACCCCGTTGTCAGCCGACGCGGGTTCGGAGCGGGTACTTAGTTGCATGGCTGACATGAAGAACAAGCTCTCCTGAAAACTCGATACTGTTCGCGATGAAGAGCGACCTCGCACAGACGAAGAAATATGTGTCTGAGCTGGAAAAAGTGTCAACTTCGTACAGGACAGAATCACCGCTTTAGAGAAAGACGAAATTCCGGTCTTAAAAGATAGAGTAAAGTGACAGGAAGAAGAGATAAAGGGAAGACTGACACCTTTGGAGATACATCATCGTAAACAACATCTGCTTGTCTATGGGAAACGGACAAGCAAAATAAGGATATCACCGCTCCCGTACGGGAAATGCTGTGCTACTTCCTACAAATCCCCCCAAAAGATGCCCGGCTGATTCTGCTGGTAAACGCCCATCGTTTACCATTACCAGATCACGCCAACAGCTTGTCGGCCGACCGGAGCCCGGACCCAAGCCAATGATTATTCGCTTCTCGTCAATGTTTTATCGGGACCGCCTACTCCGCGCATTCGAATCCCAGCCGCGCCATCAACAGAAGGGAACAGCAGCCGCTTCGCAGGGCCGAGTGCAACAGGGTACTCGGGATCCCGCGTACTCTCGTTTCAACCATCCGTAGTGACTTACCACCGAAGCTGAAAAGGGAACGAGGACGTTTTGACGCGGAAGCGTATCGGCTCTGACGTTAGGAGAGAGAGTCTCTACGAGAATCAAGCTTGTTGGAGCGAAGATTGTCCTTCAAACTCGCACATACTCCACCGGTGGATCGCAAAACTCCTCTTGGGCTTCCTGGTCAGGATAACAGTTCACCAAGAGGCAAGTTTAAAATAACACGCAATTTTATTGACTAAATTTACTGTACTATGCTGAAGTTACTTGTAAAATGTTCAACAATGAACCTACAACTTTTATTGTCTGATCATCGCCCAAAATCTAAAATCATGAACGCGGAAATACTGTTCTATGCTGAACACTTACTAAAAGCAACTTGCAAATATAAATAGACTTTCCGATGTCCAATGGTTGCAATAAATGAACGCGGACATTTTGTTCTGTGTTATGAATTTGAATTCACTTTATCAATACTGTAATGCATATTAATTAATCATCCATGTTTTTCTTAATAACCCTTCTCTGAGAACATTCTAAGACTACGTTGTTGGCTTCCTTTTTCAGCCACACTGGATACATAATTATACTTTACCATTGCAATGCAAGCCAAGCCACGTTTGACTTTGAGTTTTGACAATTAAGAAAAAGACCTAAACGATATTGGCGTTTATATTTGCATAACTTCTTCTTTCATATTTTTCATTTTCACCAGTAACGTAGGTACGAATCAATCTGTATAGAACATTTTATCATGTGCATTTAAAATGGCACATGTATAATGAGTAATCTGGAAGTCTCTCACAACTCCCCGGCTATTGCACACCCTTTTGTTTCAGAAATTAAGATATTTTACCCTCATTTATATATATATATATATATATATGTATCTAAATTTAACATTTATGCAACCATGATGCAAAAACAAAAATCGATATCTACGTGGAATTGGCTTGCAAGCATACACCTTGTCATATTTTTGATTCTCAATTAAGCCGAACGTAATTCTGTTGCATGCCTTCGATCATTTTTTTAATATGTAAATTCTCAACTAAGGCTACTCATTGTTACATTTTCTGGCATGCCTTCACCTTTAGGTTTGTAAGTTCTCAATTTAGACTATTTTATGTTAAATTTTCTTACATGCTCTCATCATTCCATATGTAAATTCTCAGTTAAGACTACTCAGTGTGAAATTGTCTTGCATGCATCCACATTTTCATATTTTGATTCTCAATTAAGCCGAACGTAATTCTGTTGCATGCCTTCGATCATTATTTTAATATGTAAATTCTCAACTGAGACTACTCATTGTTAAATTTTCTTGCATGCCTTCACCTTTTCATTTGTAAATTCTCAATTTAGACTATTTTATGTTAAATTTTATTACATGCTCTTATCATTTCATATGTAAATTCGCAGTTAAAACTACTCAATGTGAAATTGTCTTGCATACATTCAACTTTTCATATTTGATTCTTAATTAAGCCGAACGTACTCGATGTTAATTTGTCTTGCATGCCTTTACCCTTTCATATTTTGATTCTTAATTAAGCCGTACGTACTCAATGTTAATTGGTATTGCCTGCATTAACCTTTTTTATATTTCGATTCTCAATTGAACCGTTGTGACACTGGTATTATCCACCTGCATTCGATTTCCCGTGTTTCTTTTAAATCGATACTGAAAGTAGTGAACTGATGGCTTTTAATAATTGTATGCTACAAAATATCAGTTATGTCATGCTTTCCATTACTTTAGCTTGTTTATGTTCACGTAATTTTGATTACAATGAGTGCATCTATTTACTTTGAGTGTATTTCCTTTAATATTATGCACCATTAATATATTTGTTAGGGAATCTCTCCAGGAACATGCTAAGATGCACCACTATTGTTGTTGTTCATTTGCTCGTTCGTTCGTTCTGCCCACGAGGACTTATGTGGTATGCTGTCTTTACTTGTACCTACATGTTCTTTTTCTTTCT
>JAVYIG010003342.1:0-50000 GCA_035222895.1 Strongylocentrotus droebachiensis
GACGCATCTTTTTTTTCTGCGGCACAGATTGGGGCTTTTAAAAAAAAAGAGGTCTTGATTTAACCCTAACCCTAACCCTAACCCTATACTTTCCCATAGGCTCAACACGCACCTAACCCCAATCTGTGCCGCAGAGAAAAATAGGGACTTTTAGAATGAGTGAACGAGAACACGACGAACGCCGACTGATCATGCGTGTCAACGTACTTAACTGCCCATGTTGGCTACAATTAGAAATCTTTTAGATTGCACTCGACGATATCCATGCAGGAAGTAACACAATAAACATCACGGACAAAGAAAGAGGACATTCCTCATTCTACCCTTAACAAAAGAACATCCATTCACTGCTAATATGTAAATATGTGTAGAACAGGTGCATGTGACACCTGTTATACACATTTCAGCATGTAAAGGCGCTTTATAAATGTCAATATGTATGTATGTATTGCATGTACTAGATTTAGGAAAATCAAGGTTGACGCATTCTCGATCGCCGACTGAGACCACGTGACGCAGGCGCAGTGCCTTAAAATGACGTCACACGTTGCAGTCAAAGCTCTTGACGTGCATTTCTAAAAGTCCCTATTAACGCAAGCGGGACTGCGTCAGCGATTGGTGCCGCCTTTGACGCGCCGAGCACAAAGTGAATGTAATCTGAACCGTGCATACAGTGCGTGCGTTGAATTACTGGCGTATACTGCCTTCACGGGCATGCTTAGGGCAGGTAATGACGCAATCACAATAACGCTTCGTGTGTAATTGGCAAAAAGGAGTGTTTGGATCAGAAAAAAGGCAAAAACACATTCGTGAGAAATATCTTCTAGGGATAATTATGCCTGATAAGATTGAAAAATTACAGAATTTTTTTTATTTGGGGCATTTATGCCACAGCACGCGTCATACGGCGTCATATCAAGATGCGTTTTTCATTCACCTAAATCCCATTCGATTTCTTTAGCATACCGTTAAGGTCACTTAGCTCTTCGTCGTCCGAAATCACTTGTGCGTGACCGTTAAAGGCGCCATTTTGTCCGTTTTGGGCCGTTTTTTGAGGCCTTTCTTTCTGCCTATATATATACCTAACTCCACTATCATAGGTGCTACAGACTTCTAATAAATAGTCCAAGAGACGCTCTTTCGGGCGTCAATGCATGCCTGGCGTTCTAACGCCATTGCAGTTCTAATAAGGGACTTTTAGATTTACACGACGAGAACGTGGACCGCCACGTGTGACATCCTTTTAAGGTAATGTGACGTCCTTTTAAGGCACTGCCGTGCACGGCCCAGTGCCTTAACACAATAGGGACTTTTAGATTTGCACGTTTGAAGCTTTGACTGCAACGTGTGACGTCATTTTAAGGCACTGCGCATGCGTCACGTCGTCTCAGTCGGCGATCGAGAGGGTGTCAACCTTGATTTTCCTAAATCTAGTACAATACTAGTATATGCCGCGTGCGCATAAAATACAGTTCTTCAGGTAGACAAAGGAACATCCCTTCCCTGCTATTATGTACAAATGTGTAGAACAGGTGTCAGATGCATATTCACCTGTTCTACATATTTTTGCATAATAGCAGTGAAGGGATGTTCTACCACAGCAATAGGCCATTTTCGTAATGTAACCAAATTTAATGCATAGGTCTTTGTGAAGTGCCTCAATAGTATTTCAATAGACAGGATCCTAACTGCATTTTGTTGCCAGGTTGGACAAACATTATACTTACCTAGCAACACTTAATATATGCAGTTGCATTCTGACTATTGAAATACTATTATTCCTATCAGGTGAATGAAATAATTTGTATTGAGGCACTTCACAAAGACCTATGCATTAAATTTGGTTACATTACGAAAATGGCCTATTGTTGAGGGTAGAATGTGGAACTGTATATTTTGTCCTCTTTCTTTGTCTGCCATGTTCATAGTGTTACTTCCTGCATGCATGTATATCGTCGAGTGCAATCTAAAAGATTTTCTAATTGTAGTCAACATGGGCAGTTGAGTACGTTGACACGCATGATCAGTCGGCGTTCGTCGTGTTCTCGTCCACTCATTCTAAAAGTCCCTAATGTCACACGCGGCAGTCCACGCTCTCGTCGTGTAAATCTAAAAGTCCCTACTGTCATTATTGTCGTCGACCAACTGAGAGGCTTTTCACCACCAGTCTTACCTTTCATGTTTTTGTTTACCATGTTTGAATGGCAATCTAGATGAGATTGCGTGCGTGGAACCGGAGATATGTCAACGAGCTTGCAACAATCCGGCTGGCTGTGCGGACATCGCCTACGCAAAATTGGTCGTCGAACTCATGCCCACAGGTAATAGTCGGAGAGGACACGTAATGATGTTTTATTTTTATTTTAGTTTAGAACTTAGTTGACATAGGACATCATATTCGTTTATATGTGGTAAAACAACAGTTAAATGCATATGAAGCATAATAATGAAGAAAAATACATATGTAAACTAAACAGTAGATAAAGAACCAAAACTTATATGCCTAATTTCTAAATAATATGGTTATAACAGTTCCAAAACTCATAATATCTATATTTTCTAATTGTTGATATCAAATATATAATATATAAGTATAAATTGCAACCTTTGCAGCTATTCCCGATTAAAACGGAGAGAGTAATGTGGAACAGTGAATTCAATGCTAACCGAATCATGTCACTCTACATGATTATTTCTGTAATTTTCGACTCCAATTTTTCTCTCTATATAAAAAATAAATACATAATTACATATATTTATGTTTGATATTGCATGAAAAAGAAACCAAGTGAAGGGTTAAAAAAATAAAATAAATATCTATTCATTCTTGTCTTGTAGGTGCCAAGGGCCTGATGTTGGCGGCCATGTTGGCAGGATTGGTCAGCACTCTGACTTCCATCTTTAATGCGGCCAGCTCCATGTTTGTCCTTGATATCTGGGTGAAGTTTCGGCCGTCTTCAACAGAACTTGAAATGGTTATAATTGGAAAGTAAGTAAACGTTCGTTCCTTTAAAGCCCCACTGTCCTACTTGTAGCTATTTGCTCCCTCTATATAGAAAACTTCTCCAATCGGTGCCTGTTGGTCCCCCATGATCCTCTATTTCTTATGTTATTTGAGAGCTGAGTTGATGAGATAGCCACCTGTCAGTGACCTCGCTGTGTGGTCTAATCCATCCTAGCCAAACTAGTAATGACGGTCTTTAAAGTGCATTGCTCACACTAGCGAGACCGACATCCGGCCCTGTTTCATAAAACTTGTTATCAATAAATTGTAAAAAGGCTAAATTTCTATGGCAAATTTGCACTCAGCCAATCAAATGCCACGAATTCAGTAGCTTATAACAGTTATTGTAACTTTATATAAAAAAACGTTTCATGAAACAGGGCCTAACCTCAGACCAAACAAGAACTAGTTTTACCCTTAAAGGCTCGTTCATACTTGACCCGATAGACTACCGCAGTTTTTTTACTTCTTCATATTCGCTTTAGGTCATATTTGTGTCTTATAACACATATATCAGTAAATATATACGCGCAGGAAATTTTAATTCCCGTTTAACCGTTGATTGGAGACTAAGAAGTATATTCTAAGCAAAAGACGTCAGCTAAAGGCTGGAAGACCGCTAACTCTACGTCAAAAAGTATATGACTTAAAACCCTTCTGTCTCCAAGATAATATAGCATTTCCCGTCCATTTTCGACACTTGTTTTAATTCAGATTTATCTTTGGGCACTTTAATCTTGTCCTAGGTTATTATCCGGATCGCGCAAAATAAATTTAGTCATTTGTCATTCAAGTTTCTCAATGGTCAATCAATTTCAACACCTGTCCATTCAATGTTGTCAGACTTTATTCAAATTCGGCTTACCTAACGTTCCCCTCCTGAATGTCATGATCAAATTTGTCTTTAACCAATTAATTTCGATAGAGTTTATTTCAAATTTGTCGGGATAGACAAGAAATAGAGCTAAAAAGCGCCCTGAGGTTAAGGCAAACACCCTTTTCCTAATACACCTTTTTAATTGTTGAATAAGATACATGTATATGAAAAAATATAAACAAGCCTTTGTTTTGCAGGTGTACATACAATTTTTCTTGCATGAATCTTTTGCCTAATTTCAATATGAGCAATGAAATTTAGTTTCCAAGGGACAACATTAAAAAATGTAGATAACTGTTCTCCACATTCCTTTTTTGTTTCCGTTAATGAAATCGATATCTTGTGTGAATTCCGGCTTGGTGCCTACATCGTATTGTTCGTCATTCATATTTTTTAAGGCAAGCCTGGGTTCAACATAATCAAAGTTGGAACAATCGATGAATAGCCCAACAGAAGAAAAAACACAGTAAAGAACTCAATCGAATGGTTCTGATGCCCGCCCCCCCCCCCCCCCCCCTCCCCCACTCAGAGGTCGGAATGACCGCATGCGTGTTGCCAAAATGTCCGGTAAAGGGGTACTTTTCGTGCGACAAAGTCCGGCCCGAGAATTGTAAAAAAAAGGGGTGTATTAAATTTTTCACCCGGAGATTTCTTTAAAAAGGGGGTGTTTTTTCTTTTTTTCTCTCATCTCTTTGGACTTCTGAGAAATTATTCCGAATTTAGGGGGGTACATTGAGCATTTTTCCTGATTTAGGGGGGTCTCCAAGGCAGAAAAAGCCCGCGTAATGCCCGCGAAAGGGGGGTTCGGAAATGTTGGCAGTCCTCAGATTTCAAAAAGAGGGAACGAGCATATGCGTACCCTAAATGACATTGAGTGGGGGGCCGGGTTCTGATGGTGATAAAAGGGACTTTTAGAATGAGTAGACGAGAACACGACGTACGCCGACTGATCATGCGTGTCAACGTACTCAACTTCCCATGTTGACTACAATTAGAAATCTTTTAGATTGCACTCGACGATATACATGCATGCAGGAAGTAACATGAATACAGTTTTCCTTTTCTTGTCGACGTTTTGATATATCAATCTTTTTTTGGCGAGTGTTTTATGATCAGAATTATGTCCTACATTGATTTTTTCTTTTGTTTTGTGGAGGTTTTCATATCTCGGGTTTGCTTTGTTTTGGTTCTTTGTTTGTTTTTTGTGATAATCCTTTCGTATCAGGGATGGATTTCAAATGAATTATATGAATTTGAATTTGAATTCTCTTTCTTTCCTTTTCTCCATTGTTACCACCCTCACCACACTACCACCCATGTTCATCACCGATAACAGGCTATGCACCTTGGTGATCATGTGTTTAGGGGTATTGTGGCTTCCTGTCATCCAGTCGTATGGTTCTGGTGGAATCATGTACTACGTCCAGTCTGTCCTCGCCTACCTCTCCCCGCCTGTCTTTGCCGTCTTCTCGACATCTGTCCTCTGGTCGAGAATCAACGAGCAGGTGACCTTGATTTGATTTTGTATAGATTTCTCTATCGTCTTTTCAACATACATATCTATTTTTCTATCTGTTTTTATTTTATTTATTTTTTTTGTTGTTGTTGTTGTTGTTTTTGTTGTTGTTGTTGTCGTTTAATACCCCTCAAACTTAACTCATTTAATATATTCTATTTTAGTAGTAAGCGATGAACTATTATCCATATGATAATGGCACCTTTATAATTATAAAGACCGCTAAAAGGAGATAAGAAAAGCGGTCTTTATGAAGATGTGGTACTTATGTACAGGTAACTTTAATGATGTTAAAACATGTGTCAATGGGAAAAACTTTTCAAGGGTAAAAAATGGCATATGTACACGAATGGTCTTTCTATACAGATGGTCGCTATAACAGATTTGACCCTTCTTTATTTCAATCTGCAGGGTGCATTCTGGGGGTTGGCGATTGGTTTTACTGCGGGGATCGCTCGAGCGATCATGGAATTCGCCTATGGCATACCAGGGTGTTTGGATGAAGACAACCGACCAGCAATCCTCAAGAACTTTCATTTCCTGCACTTCGCGGCATTCCTCTACGCTTTCTCCGTCATTCTCGTCGTCGGTATCAGCCTGATGACCAAACCCATTCCACAAACCAAGGTTTATATCTCATCTTTCTGACAGAATTTTCCATCTAATCCCCGCTTGTCTCTCTCTCTCTCTCTCTCTCTGTTCCACTGTCTCTGGTTCTGTATGTCTCCTTCTCTCTTGATAACATTTCCTCCATGTTTCTCTCTTCTTTTCTTTCATCTTAACACTCTCCCCCTTAGACTTCTGTCTATGTCTCCCTGTCTTCTCTTTATCATCCTCGTTATCCCTTGTTCCCTCCCTTTCTCTCCCATCTCTCTCTCTCTCTCTCTATTTCTCCTTTATCCCCTGTTTTCTTGTTGTATCACTAAGCAGTAAAACTATAAATACATCTTTATTTACATTATATAACTTTTTTTTTTTCTTCAAATCAGAGAACAATGAAACAAAAATACGTAGGTAAAAAACAAAAAAATTAGTAAAATTTATTGATAGAAGTGAACTTCTGAATCGAACAGTACCATCGAAGTTTGACTTCAAGATACCATGATGACTTCTTTTAATATGCTGTTATTGTCCCGATTTGTTAATCTTGTACAAATCGGAAATAAAACACGTTTGACATAGAAAAAGCATCGATACGAGGTGATGGAGGAACTATTTGAAGTTCTATGAATATTATTGACCAATCAGGAGCGAGCAACTTTTGGTGACGTAGGCTAACTGTCTATCGCAGGTGTGTGTGTTAATAATAGGGACTTTTAGATTTGCAGGAAGACAATGTGGATTGCTACGGTCGACGTCCTTTTAATGCACTGCCTTGAAGGTGAAGACAGAGAGCTGGCCGTAGCACGGACGTTATCGCTAGGCCAACTCAAATGTGATTTAACAAAGTCAAATGTGACTTTAAATTAGTACTTTTTTCCCCCAACAGCTGGTCAGGTTGACATTTTGGACCAAAGATTCGACTTTCCCCCGGGAGCCAATGTCAATAGAGGAAGACGAAAGGCAGAAGGAACACGATGAAATTAAGAAACAGAGAAAGAAGGAGTCTGACATCAGTAAGTTGTACTCCCAATGCCCCACCAGTATTTTTGTTTGATTGCGGAAGTCATTATGGCCCGAATTCACAAAGGAGGTTTGTCGACAAACCGAGGTGAAGCGTTTTGATGCGTTTTTTTACAAACCTGGTTTGTAAAAACGCGTCAAAACGCGTCATATGACGCACGAAAACGAAGGTTTGTCGACAAACTTCCTTTGTGAATTCGGTCCTGTGAGTTGCAAGTTCAAATCAGGACGGTCAAGTTTGCTCTCGATGCGACCTCGGTACAAAATATGGGTCTGTGCTTGATTGCCAAACATGTATCTTTTAAAATGAATATAGGTTTTCTCGCCAAATTTCATCAGAGTTGCATCCGATTTAATGATGCAATCATTCAATTTCGAGCGAATTTTAATGATGATCACCGAGATCAAGATTCAACAAGTTAACTTGTTTATTCAATTTAATTGTATAATCACACGATTTCATGATTTTGTCATATAAACGTCTAAAAAGCGCGTTAAAATTTTTAAAAAATGCACGTAAACTCGAATTCGCACCTGCACCGCCCTGACGAACGTTAAGGTATTCATATTCACGAATAGGCAAGCATAGCATTTGGGCAGTCTTTGTTGGAGGTGGGGGTAGTGAGCACTAGTTTTTGTTTTTTTGTTTAGTGAGTAGTGAGCAGTAATATTTCAAAATGTTGTTTGCCCCTGAAAAATTGAAAAATAGCACCCCCCCCCCCCCCTTGAGAACCAGGGGAGGGGCCCATCTTCTTTTTTGTTTAACTAATGAAGGTAAAATTAACGTGATTTTACCTCACGGTCCCCGCCCCCCCCCCCCCCCCCCCCCACCCACCACCTTCCTGGATCCGCCACTGGAGCAAGTAACATTCTATATTTAGAAAAATTGTGGGGTTCAACTTACCTTCAATTCAATTGTCTCTTAACACTGCTGCTATGATGCACGAATGTTCCAATGAGACCAAGGAATACTGTTAAACCTGAAGTGCATTTAGGGTAAAAAAATTATTTAATACAATTTGCTTATGATGGTATCTCCCCCCCCCCCCACCCCCCTATGAGCTAGAATCTACATGTACTAAAACACTAACATGCATGTGAATGAAATAAAACCTTCTTCAATATCGTATACGTATTCGATATTCATCTAATGCAAGCTGCTAAACAATTTAAGTTGCATTATGACAGCGGAGGCATATATTTTATGTCTGTACTACTTCTTTGTCTTTCGTTGTTATCGTTGTTACCTGGAATAAGTCGAATGCTAATAATGTATCATTTCCTTGCTTTGATTAGAAGACTTTAAGTTATTTATAACTAATAATATATTATTTATATTTCTAAGTTTGATAACTGTCTATGACCGGTTTTATCATCTCGTTTTCAACCCGCTTTTAGCGGTGTGTCCAAACAGAATAAGGCAATACAAAGCACCAACTCGACCCCTCAGGCTGCCATTGCCATCTGTATAGTCCGAAGTCTGCCCTCACTTATCCTGGCTACTGGTTCCCATACCCCCCCCCCCCCCCCCACACACACACACACACACACACTATAAAGTATCATTTTCCCCCTTACAGAGTATCAGAATCGAACCGGGCTCAAATGGAAAATTTGGACCGTTCTCTGCGGCATCAGCACCTCACCGATTGACGAGGATGATGACAGAACAGAGGCGGAGAAGGAAGTCGAGGCAATGGCAGAGAATCCAGGGACGGCCATCGACCCATTTTGGGAGAAAGTTGTAAATTTCTTCGGTCTACTTTTGGCTGGAGCCACTATTTTTGTTTTTGGATATTATGCTTAGGTCATTCTGGTTAGGATATTCGGCTTGTGTATACAATTTCCTTTTTTTTAAAATGCTGTTTTAACATTTATACGTCATTATATAGATCTGCATTCTCATTAACGCAGCCACGTAACATAGATAAAACATTTTAATGACGTACCATTTTACTTTCACTTTAACCCTAAATAAATATGAAACCCTTGAGGCTTTTGTGACATGTCATTTAGACTACTGTAATGGTTCGCTGTAAATAAAAAAGTTATATTCCCAGCTAAATGCTACTTTCATCGGATTTAGAAACTAATTAACGTTTATACTATATTATAATCATGTAACAACGTTTTCTTGAACAAAAAGCAAAGCAAATCAAAACGAACAAAACATTCATTCAGAACGAGGATACTAAATACTTTGTAAATATGTGTATACATGTTTTTACTTATTCTTTGTTGTTGTAATGAGTTTATGTTCATGATTTTGTGATTATTATTATTATTTTAATATTTGTGTAACTATTTTTCCTTATTATATGTTTAACAGGGCCTAATGGAAGACCACCATTATTGTTGATAATGAGTCACCCTGTCTAATAATAAATAAATAAATAAATAAATAAATAAATAAATAAATAAATAAATAAATAAATAAATAAATAAATAAATAAATAAATAAATAAATAAATAAATAAATAAATAAATAAATAAATAAATAAATAAATAAATAAATAAATAAATAAATGAATATACTCCGAGCAGTTCAGAAATCTCCTGCAATATCGATTACCCGAATTAAAAGATATTCTCACATAACCCCTGTCTATAATTGACATAATAGTTTAACTTTCCTATCCTAGTAGGCGAGCCGAACATAAATAAGTCTCTATAAAAAAAAAATCCATGGCGTTTTGGGGTAATGCATGGTATTCATGATAATTCATGCGCATTTTAAAATTAAAAAAGTCATTTTATGTATGTCATTTCTCTCTACAGTGTTATCATCTTTGGGAGTTTTAATAATTTTGTAATAATGTTTTCATTTTTTATGAGTATTTAAGATAAATCAAAATATCAATAAACTGCCGTGGACTTGGAGAAAGTTGTAAAAGAAAGAATCTATGATTTGTTTTTAAAAGAAAGATGTAAACATAATTATATTGTTTACAAGACACTCATTTTGTTTTTGAATGCGAAGAAGAAATATTAAAAGAGTGGGATGGAAGAGGCTTTTTTCATATAAATCATCTAATGCAAGAGGAGTTGCAATAGTGTTAGACAAAAATACACATTTTGTTATAAAAAGAGTAAATAGTGATACTGATAGAAACTATGTAGCCCTTATAGTATCCAGGTTGGTTTTCTAGAAGATTATGGGCCAAATAATGACTTCCCATAATGTTTTTAGTTGTATAAAAACATCTTACTAGATTATGATGATCCTCACAAAATTATTTGTGGTGATTGGAACCTGGTACAGAGTATGGAGTTACATAGTTTTAATTACCTTCGACTTGGAAACAGAAAAGCAAGGAAAAAGGTACTTGAGATTTAAACAAAATGACTTAACTTAGTTAATCCATTGCGTCACATCCATCCTGATACAAAATCATATGCCTGGCGACAGCCTATACCATTGAAACAAAGTAGGTTGGATTACTTTTTAATGTCTTCATATATACTTTCCTTGCTTAGAAAATGTGAGATTTATTTTGGCTATCGCACCGATCATTCATTGATCTGTTTAGACAATGTGTTAGATAAATGCCATAAGAGATTTAACTATTGGAAGTTTAATAACTCATTTTTGTAAACAAATCTGAATTTGTTAATCTTATTAAGGAGAAGATGAAAAAATAAAGTTTGTTAACAGTACCTTAATGTTGACTGTCTTGATGGTAAACAATTTGAACATGTTAGTAAAGAAGATCTGAAATTTACAATCAATGACCAGTTGTTTTTTGATACTTTGTTGATTGAGTTGCGGACAGTGACAGTTATGTATACTTTTCGACAGAAAAGAAGAAAAAAAGTGCAGAAAAGAATGTTGAGACTGAGAAAGTTGAGTTCTGTTTTCAACCCGCAAATGCCTTCAAAGTGCATAGTTATTGCTCTTATTCTTATCTATGACATTTCTAGTGCCCTTAGTACCTAAAATTGCCATGAAGGTAATTTTAGACCCCAAAATGTGTGAAATTTAGCCAATACGATCATACTAATTCAGCTCCACTTTCAAAAAAATACGATGACCGTTATTTAATTAATTAATTAATAATAACAATACATGGGCCGGCTGAATGTTAGAATTATAACCAACACGAAAAAACAAACAGAAAGGGCTAGCATCGGCATTGGCTGAAATACGACGTAAAAGGCGCTATTTCGTAATTTCAAAGGCTTTCTCAAATTATCTAATATTTTCTGGTGGTACACAAGTATTAGAAATCGTTATATTTATGGATATTTCAGCCGTCTCTGAACCGATTTTGATCAAACAAAGATGATTTTGTCATTTAAATTGTATGTTGTTTAAGATTTGACACTCAGTTTTTCATTATCTCACCCAAAAATTATGTTGTGTAGCGCCCTCTGCAACAGAACTGAACTATCCCTTTAAACGTCTTGACAATTATAGACAATATGCCCTAAATCTTTGTCTTCAAGTACATCCTTATTTGCATCTTATTTTTTCTCCTTATTTTTCAGAGTTGCATGATCACATTAATGTTTTATTTATTCCATTTCTAGTGTTCTCTTACCTTTAGCTCAGACGATGGGTATACATGTAGTTAATGAAAATGGCGGCACCAGGAGGCCATCAAACAGATAAAATAAAAAATGAATCGGATTCTCTGTACTTTTAAACACAATAATAATATAATCCTCCATTATTCAAGTCCTATATCCATTATTTAAAATGGACTTTTATGTTAAATGGGGTTAAATGCCAATAAATTTGGATTTTACCTAAAAGATGGCACAGGGCTGGGGCGCCTACATTGATATCAAATGAATGAAATAACATCAGAATCAGATTATATGTACCTGTTAACTCAATAAATGTAAACAAAATTAAGATTTTTTTGTTTTTGTTTTGAGTATAATAATCATTATGGTAAACCTATTTAGGCGGTTATATTGGACTTTACCAAAATGACGACCACAGGGGGCGCCCTTCTTCACATCAAATCAATAGAATAACATCAGGATAAAATTCCATGTTCCTGAAAACCCAATTACTATAGTAGTAATCTTATCAATTTATCAGATCATGAGCTCCAATGGGCGGCCATTTTGCAATAAGTTTACCAAAGTGACCCGAGTGGGGGGGGGGGGGGGGAGCATTTATTGACATCGAATCGGATTCTCCATACCTGTAAGCCTCATTTTACAGAATTTGACAAAATGTCAGTATCCGTAGCCCATTTGAAAAATGGCTCGAAATCTGGTGGCCATTTTGGATGTGACAAAAATGGCGGCCCCAGGGGGCTGGCGCGGCCTGTCAAGAAACATAATAGTATTGTATGGTCAAAGAGTTACAACTTGGTATGGTCGACATCTCGGCCAAATTTGGTGCTTTTACAATCTGAACCAAAATATCCCTTATATCCCCAACTATTGTAGACAATCTCGCACTAGATCAGCTATATCCCTGTTAACCATCCTTTGTACGATCACCAACTCTGGATGATCTCCAATGAGAACAGCCATCCTCAAACTTCAAAGACAACAATAATTAACGTTTTGCACAGAAAACTGGTGCAGATAATTTTCATTTATTTTCCACATTTGTACGATCCCTAACTCTGGATGATCTCCCATGATAACAACCATCCTCAAACTTCAAAGACAACAATAATGACCAGTGCACACCAATCAACCTGACTATTGCTTTTGTCTTTGGAAGGATGTCTCCAGACTGTATACAATTAGGAAGAGCAGAAGTTGGTCCAGTGTCCTTGATACAGTGGCGGATCCAGGGGGGGGGGCGCCCCCCCCCCCCGTGAGAAAAAATCATGTAAAAACACGTGATTTTTACCTTTTGGGGGGGGGGTGCAAATTTTTAAATTTTCGAGGACCAAAAAAAAAAATGTGCTCACTCCCCTCAGAAATCCTGGATCCGCGCCTGCCTTGATAGAGGGTCGTAATGTCTTTGGTGCCTTCAATCTAGAAAACAGATGGAACCCATACAGGTTTCTGTCAATAGTTTGTCATGGGAGGTATAGTACAGGGGGGGGGGGGGTCGTCAATCAATTATAAGCTTTTCTTCCAAGTTAATGGATCGATCATGGATTATTGATACTTATTATTATTGGTACTATCAGTATCATTATCATCATTATCATTATTATCATTATTATCATTATCAATATTATTATGGTTATGATTATCATTATTAGATTTCTATTAATGATGTTGTTGTTTTTGTTATTACTTTATTTATTTATTGTTTTTGTTATAGCTAGTATATTTGAATATCAGCTGTAATTACTTTTTGTATTATCAGGTAGTCTACAATGATGTATTATTATTATCATTATTATTATTATTATTATTTATATTGCTATTATTGTTATTTTTAGTAGTAGTATTATTGTTATTATTAGTAGTAGTATTATTGTTATTATGATCATCATTATTATAACTTCTACATGATCATTATTATCATACCACCTCCAGTTTAAACACCTTTACGGCGTCTTTTGGAGGAATAGAATAGAATAGAATATATTGACTCATTCGACCCCCTTCTGGGGTATGAGAGTACAACACATATACATGTCATGATAATGATACATAATACAGAATACAAACATACAAAGAATACAGAATACAACAAAACAACAATATAAAAGTATAACGATAAATAGGAATGATCTATAAACCTAGCCTGTGCTAAACATAAACACAATATTATACAATATGGCAAGCATACATGAAAAGTGGAGAATACCACATGAACAATCTAAATACAAACATGAAGAAAAAGAAAGATAAAAAAAATTAAAAAAAAACATTATTGTCTTTACTATATAAGAAATTATAAGTTTCATTTTTGTACATGTATAAGTGAGTTGTGATTGGATTGTTAAGATTTATGCAGACTAACAAAATACGGCATAATCGTCCATTGGACAAACAAAAACATAATGGAATATAATGTAATAAGACAAACAAAAACAAAAAGTATACTAACAAAAAAATGAATAAAAGAACAAACAAACCATCAAAACTATACTTGACCTAAAGAAAGACTGTACTACAGATCAAGAATTGTTGGTTGTTTAATTAACCTACCACTTCGGGTTGTAACATTCCTTTTTATGGGTGACATAATGATTGGATTGTTCAGATTTACATGTATATAGACCAGCAAAATATGACATTATTATCCTTAAGAAGAGTACTAATTTCTTCAGCTGTCCTATACCGGAATATAAAAATAAATTCAACATGTGTAATGTGCAAGGGCGTTTAACTTTTACTTTGCGACCTAAATAAAACTCTCTTTCCTCTCTGAAAAAAGGGCACAAAAACATAATGGAATTCATCACCAGACTCATGCATATCACAACATGGGCATTCAATACTAATTTTATTAAAAGCTTCTTTGAATCTGTTATTATTAATTGGTAAACAGTGTGACCTACATCTAAAACGGCTCAGTGTTATTCTATCTTTTTTACTCAGCAAAACTAAATACCTTTCAAAGAGAATCCTACCAAGTACACGTTATGTATTTTAATTTCAGTTATGAATATGCAGTGACGTCATAATTGCCTCTCACTGAAGATTGCGATTGAGGGCACGTACGACGCGACGTCTTCCAAGTTCTACTAAATCGTACATTTTCTATGTTTTCCTATCTTATTATTCTACTCTACTGATTATTTGTGTCAATGTTGGAAGCATACTACTGTACTTTGTTCCTTTTTGTATGGTGACAGTCTAGGCTTCCAAGAATCAATAGGGTAAGTCAAATACAATTTTCCCAACAGTCCCACATGCTGTTATTTGAGTAATAAAGGTTAGATACTTAATAGGATATGGATCTTCTTCTTCATCTTCTTCTGATTAAGTCTGTCTCCTTCAATTTACTGCAGATTCTTGCAAACTATGTGCGTGTGTGTGTGTTAACCGCAATTTATGTCCATTCGAGTGCTATTTACATTATAATACAGTTTATTTACAAATAAATTATATTAACAAGGCAAGCTGAAGCTCTAGACCGAAAGCTTCAGTCTCTATAATCGTCGGTTGTTCCACTGAGACTACGTCTGGCTCCACTAGACCTCGGTTATAGAGACTGAACGACTGCCTATACCACCACACGTTGAAGATATCACGGCTAGATTTTAGCCGTTAGGCCCCTCCCACAAACATGACAAACTTGCCACGGCCATATTGTTATGCCCCCAAAATCCCCCAAAATGTCATTTTACCTCGTGCATATCCTAATTTCAATTAGGCCTAGGCTATAATACATCGGTTCCACTTACTAACTTGATTGGAATAATCCGTTTAATGGTCCCTTTTAAGGAAATTATGGGTCAAAATCGACATCCATGTTGAAAATCTTGCAAGCCGTGTTAAACTCTCGCTGCCGTCAATCTCATCCCTTCTAGTCTACGCCGAAGGCAAAATGATTATGAAGGAAAAACTGTGCGCCATCTACACGTTCGTAATGGCGTTATCACAGTTTTTCCTTCATAATCATTTTGCCTATGGCGTAGACTAGAAGGGATGAGATTGACGGCAGCGAGAGTTTAACACGGCTTGCAAGATTTTCAACATGGATGTCGATTTTGACCCATAATTTCCTTAAAAGGGACCATTAAACGGATTATTCCAATCAAGTTAGTAAGTGGAACCGATGTATTATAGCCTAGGCCTAATTGAAATTAGGATATGCACGAGGTAAAATGACATTTTGGGGGATTTTGGGGGCATAACAATACGGCCGTGGCAAGTTTGTCATGTTTGTGGGAGGGGCCTAACGGCTAAAATCTAGCCGTGATATCTTCAACGTGTGGTGGTATAGGCAGTCGTTCAGTCTCTATAACCGAGGTCTAGTGGAGCCAGACGTAGTCTCAGTGAAACAACCGACGATTATAGAGACTGAAGCTTTCGGTCTAGGCAAGCTCATGCACTCATGAAGTCCACAATACTTTCTACTTCTACTAGATCTAGGCCTAGCTAGGCCTAGATCTACATGTATGATGTAGGTGCATTACTACTATCCTGGCTGTAAAAGCTGTGCTATTGATTCTCAACATTTCAAACACCACTGAACAAAACTCAACTGATTTCACTCAAAAAGGGTACTTTAGTGACGATTGATGACACCTAAATAGCAGTAAAATACATATTTTCAACTTTCTGATGTTTGAAAGAATAATTTAAATTAAAAGTAAAACTTCAAATTGTGAGTCCACTGTCAAACTTGCCAATCAGCCGCATATGCCGCATCGGCATGCTGCGCGGCATGATTGTGTGCATCTGTGTGTTATGAGTGTATTGACTATTCATGTATTAAATTGCTGCCTAGTAAAGGTACTATGTCCCTTTTGCAGCCAACCTCAAATGCTGTAGAACTTTGCAGGAATTATGAATATGTCATGTTTGTCCTAGCTGTGAAATTTAAACGTTAGCAGTGTCCTCATATTCAAATTATGCAAGGAAACCCGTTTACTTGCTAGACTTCACTGTCAGACACTATTGAGTGACTGACTGGCTTTTCTTCTTCTTTGGTAATAACATACATGAAAAGAGTTGTAAAGGGTACATGAGCATTTTTCTACATCAATAACCCACTTCTTGTGATGGCCAAGATTAAACTGATTGAATCTTTGCGCAGCATAAAACGTATGACCATTTGGTACAATTGTCTGAAAATCAAGACTATTACTTTTGGGCTCTATAGCCCTAAAGTCGATTTGACAACTAATAGTCGTTATTTTCCCACTTGAAGACATTTTCAAGCCCAACCTTTTTTAGGGAAGTTCTAAATTAGTATTATCTTTCAAAAGCAGTTGGAATTTAACTTTTTCATTTGTTTGGCCTGCAAATGGGACATATAGTACCTTTAACACGTAGTGCGGTGGTAGAGGTCAATACGCATTAGCATTGCCTCTATGCTTTGCTGGAGTGCATAAAGTGGTGTATGAATGCACTCCAGCAAAGCATAGAAACTGAAGCTAGCCCAATATAATTTCATGAATAAGTCGCATTGCCAATTTTGTGTGTGTAAAGATCGCGCCCTTCAAAACACGTACATGACTTCATTGACTTGTGTATCGTATCAGGACAATTACCCTGGACAATCACCCCCAGAGAATTCTGGTATCGTGAATAAAACAGAAATTTTTCAATCATTTCAACTCACTACACTGGCATTGGAAAAATTACTTTGAAATTGAATCGGAAATCTAGAATTGTTTTCAATCCTGTTGATGAACCACTTGACTTGACTTGAGATCATTCAAACTAAAAGTAGACTTTTATGAGGAAGTCTACTCTTGGGTGCATTTCACACATGTTTAAAGCTAATATTTAGCTCTGGTATGGGCATCGTATGTCAAGAGAACATAGCGATAATTCTTTCTGGATTGTTTATAGTTTTATACTGCAGTAGATCGATTGTTTGACGCAGTGAAATAAAAACAACCTCACAAAAACTTGCTGGAAATCATCTTCAATAAAAACCACAAGTCTCATTTGCACATAAATAAGTGACAAATGTTAAGCACATGGTGTCAGGCCAACTACCTTGATTTCCTTATCTTTCTATGCTCATTACTCAGCCCCAATACATTTTCTGCCAAAATCGTTTAGCACATGTCATTTATTTGTAATCTTGAACATTCAGTGTAAGATTTGTTAGGTTCTGTGAGAGTTTATTTCCTATCATTACCAGAACTTAAGCTTATCTTTAAACCAGGGTGTGTTTAAGCGCTTTTGTAAGCCGACCTGTGCTGCTCCAATGCCTACCGTGCCAGGTGGTTCATTTTGCGAGCGTTCAGATGCTTATTTGGGAACCGTACATCCGAGGTAATAATGCGGCACGCTTCGCATTAGAATCTGGGGGGGGGGGGAGACACGTTGCATAGCAACATGTCAAAGGTGATGTATTTGGCGTGCCATTTCGATTTTAGAGCCACCTGGCCTGCGCCCAATCACTATTGCTAGCTGTTGGATAGCAATTAAGCAGATCTCTTTGCATTCTCTGTGTGAATTTCGGAATACATGTACCGGTATAACAACTTTTGCCTTGTGGCACCCTAGATCACTTCCGGTAGGGAACGCTTGTAGAAGTTGCAGACAGGCTTGCGTTTAGGCCCTCATTGAGGTACAGTACAGTTCGCCTTGGCATGCTTCGGATCACCTTGGGAGGTGGTCCTGCATGGCAAGCTTCTGGCACGGTACGGTTGGCATTAGGAGCATTTAAGCCCCCTCCAATATTATGTTCTGGACCTCCAAGACAAGTAGATTGTTGGGGCCTTGTACAGTCCATGTAACAAATTGTTATTTGATTGTATCAAACAAGGATTCTTGTAATAAGCTGAGAAGTTTCATCTCTTTCTATGTCAACAGATACCAATTATTAGACATGGGGAGGTAAAATGCATGTTCTGTTTCCTTGGGAGCCACAACATCGTTGAAGACCTCTGTAACGCAATGGCAGCCAGTAGTATAAGGACTCAGTTCAACCATGCTCTCCAGAACATGATCCCAGGTCTCCAGACCATGGACCCACCTCCAGACGTAGAGGCCGCAGACGGACACCCGAACGAGGATGTCGTCATCGACATGCCAGACTCCGAAGGGAGGTTCCCCTCTTCTAGAGGAGGCCCAGAGGGTGGCAGGAGAGGAGGAGGAGGAAGAGGAGGGGGTACATCCATGGAGGAGGCAGAGACAGAAGGAGACAGGGAGCAGAATAGAGGGAGGGGATCCCTGGCAGACACAAACCTGTCCAACTACCTGTCAGAGGGGATCGCTGAGCTACTCCTTTTTGTTCTCATCTTGGCATGCAAGTTAGCATATGACCACAGATTGGGTAAGAATATTCATTTGTCAGAAATACCTGCTTGTACATTGCTGCCATGAGTTCTGATTTGAAACCATGATATGAGAGAAATTTATTTTACTATAAAGTATCTTTTTGAAGGTAGGTTCATGTCAGTTGCATTGTCATCCTTAGAAAACAATCAAACTTGCTGTATTTGTGGAACATTATTTTGAAATCTATAGGCCATTGATCATGTTAAAGATAGGTTCATATCAGTTGCATTGTCATTCTTAGAAACTGTTTAAACTTGCTGTATTTGTGGAACATCATTTTGAATCAAAAGACAATTGTACAAACGTAGTATATTTAGTGAATAGACAATCGATTGTTTTGCGGTTGAAAGATCTTTTTAAACGTGTTACATTGGCACGTGTTGAACAATTTTAGACCTGACGATGGGCTATAGCTTTTGTTTCAAAATCTGGTTTAACAAAGGAAGTTAGTCTGAGATCTAAGTTTTCCTCAGTTAAATATGATCTTAGACCAGGGTTTGTACTTCACTGAATTTAGTAGAATATGGATGAGTTTTAAGCTTTTGAAGAAGGTTTTATTTCATTTTACATTCATGTTTGTGATTTAGTACATGTAGATTCTGGATTATTGGGGGGAGGGGGGAGGGGGGGGGGAGGGAGAGACAATCATAAGCAAATTGTATGAAATATCTTTTTTCCCTATATGTACTCAACAGGCTTGACAGTATTCCTTGGTCTAATTGGAACATTTGTGCATCATAGTGGCAGTGTTAAGAGAGAAATTGAATTGAAGGTAAGTTGAACCCTACAAATTTTCTAAATGTATTTATTTTTATTTATTCATTTATTTCACTTCTTTATTCAGGGTAGTCTGTTCAGTATACAAAAAATAAAAACCTGGTCTTCCACAGAGCCCTGATTATAAAAACAGCACATGTACATATCAGATTATTAAACATTTAACACAATGTATGTATGGTTTGGATAATGATAAAAATCAACTACAAATTAAGTTAACAAAAACATGGGAATACATTAACTGAGTATAAGACTACACAAAAGGAAAACAGTTGATAAATGATAATTGTAGGCATTGTATGATAACATGACAAAAACTGAATAGATAATGATAAATCAACTATGAAAATAAATTAAGCATTGTATGGTAATGGAGTCAAGTAACATGACAAAAACTGAATAGATAATAATGAAATCAACTATGAAAATAAATTAAACAAAAACATGGGTATACATTAACTGAATATAATACAACAAAAAAGAACAACAGTTCATTAATGATAATTGTAAGCATTGTATGGTAATGGAGTCAAGTAACATGACAAAAACTGAATAGATAATGATAAAATCAACTATGAAAATAAATTAAGCATTGTATGGTAATTGAGTCAAGTAACATGACAGAAAACTGAATAGATAATGATAAAAATCAACTATGAAAAATAAATTAAACCAAAACATAGGAATACATTAACTGAATATAATATTGCACAAAAGAACAACAGTTAATTAATGATAATTGTAAGCATTGTATGGTTATGGAGTCAAGTAACATGACAAAAAACTGAATCATTATAGATAATGATAAAAATCAACTATGCAGAATGAACACCGTATCATGTGAGAATTTCTTTTAGAGCTCTCTTAAAGACTGCTAGGCTCTGTGCTTGTTTAAGTTCAAGTGGAAGATCATTCCAAATTTCACTCCCTGAATAAATGAATGACTTCCTATAAAATTCTGTTTTACATTTTGGCAACCGCAACATCTTCTTATCTGTGTTGCGAGTTATTTGTTTTGAAACATTGTCAACGAGTATAAATCTGTCATGAACGTTTCCGGGTGTTATTCTATTTACACATTTATACATTAAGCAGCACATTGTTTTCCAGAACAACTTATCAAGAGTTGGCCAGCATAGTGACTGTAATACATCCAGGGACGGTATATCCCATGACTTACTTGATACTATGTAGGCAGCTCTTTTGTGTAATTTGTTTAGGGTATTGAAATTCCCGACACTTCTGCGTGACCATACATTACAACAGTAAAGAACATGGGGTATAATGTACCCCCAATATATATCAGATAATTGTTTAGTAGAAAAATATGTTTTTAATCTTCGTATTACACCTAGCTTTTGTTTCACCATTAAAGACACCTTTTCAGTATGTATCATAAAGTCAAGGCTAGAGTCTATGGTTACACCTAGACACCTAGATTCGTCAACACATTCAACAGATTTACCTTTTAATGTAACATGCATCTTTAGATTTGAAAATCGATGTAATTTTTTGTCTTGAGCCTATTAGCATGACTTTGGTCTTCTCTGGATTGGGGATCAACTTGTTTCTGTCAACCCATTCATTTACTTCTTGCATTACATTGTTAAGCTGGATTTCAATATCTGTTGGACTGTTTCCATAGACGGATATTGTCGTGTCATCCGCCTACATATAAACATTCCCTTTACTTATATTTGTGGGAAGATCATTTATCATGACTGTAAACAGGAGGGGCCCAAGGAGTGAACCCTGAGCCACTCCTGTGTTGACATTCATGATGTTTGACTTTTTTTTTTTGCATTGAAACCTATTGTTTCCTGTCATTAAGATAGGACCTAAACCAAGTGAGACATTTTTCAGAACAACCATATTTAGCTCATTTGCTTATGAGAATATGGTGATCTACCATGTCGAACGCTTTGCGTAAGTCAATAAGCGCTATTCCATTCACATACCCCTCATCAACATTCATTGCTAATTCATCGACCATACAGATTAGGGCGGTCTCACATGAATGATTAGGTCAAAAACCGAACTGTTTGGGGTTAAGTAGTCGTTTTTCTGACAGATATTCAAGGAGATTCTTATTCACTGCCTTTTCTATTATTTTGGATAAGACAGGGAGAATAGCTATCGGCCTATAATTAGATGCTTGAAATGTATCTCCACTCTTAAAGATGGGTTGTATTCTTGCTATTTTCCATGCAGCAGGAACTACACCCGTTGTCAGTGACAGATTGTATAAATACGTCAGAGTATCTATGACATGGTTTATGTTACAAACATGTTTCAAAATCTTGACACTTAGTCCATCATTCCTTGTAGCCTTCGTTATCGGGAAACCCTTAATTTCTTTCTTTACAAATTCACTATCAATGACTGGCAGATCAAATAATTCTTTGGGTTCCGACAGATTTTCTCCGGCTGCACTGCATTTTGTGGTTATCACTTCATCACCTGATGCTCCGAAATTGTCTATTAAACTTTTCACAGCGCTACTAAAATAATTACTGAAAATATTACTATACTTCTCCTGAATCAGTTATTTCATTTCCCGAGACTTGTAACGTTATCTTTTCAGACACGTTTGCATTTGTTAAACTCTTTAATGTTTTCCATAGGGCACCAGGATTACCCTTATTCTCTTGAAGAAGAGAGTCAACATATGCTTTCTTTTGTTGATTAACCATCCTATTGACTAAATTTCTGTAATGTTTGTATCTATTCCACATTAAATCACTTTTAGTTTGTAGAGCTTTCTTATGAAAGTGATCACGAGTATTCATCAATTGAATGGTGTCACCAGAAACCCATGGACAAGGATTCCTACGCATACGTTTACTTTTAAGTGGTGCAAATTTGTTCACAACTTCCATTGCTAGGTTTGCTCCCTTATCAAAATTGGGTCAAGCTAGATTTTTTTTTCCTATCCCTACATACCCTTGTTGTACCACCATCACTATGCTCCCCATATTTGTTTCCTTCATATTCCTTCTTTTCCATTTTCGTATGCTCTCTTGTCACGCTAGTCTAAAGATGTGACAAAGAGATTTTGATTATTTTAAAGATTTTTATCAGAATTTCTATGACATATCTGTTAGATTTGAATTTCATTGATGCCATAAGCTTGATTTTGTTTTAATTGTAGGAGAAAAGGAGCGTGTTATCTGTAGTGATGCGGTTGGGATTACTGTTTGTTAACATCATCTTCATATACTACGCCTTACAAGAACAGCAGCTTTATAAATGGTGAGCATAAGAGAGGCATGTTATGTCTTGTGATTTCTAGTATACAAATAATACACAGCAGTGAGGGCATTAGTAAGAATTACCCACACAAGGTACCTTTGGAACAGTCTAACACGTCCGAGGCAATTGCCGAGGGTGTTTGGACTGTTTCGAAGGTACCGAGTGTGGGTGATTTTACTAATGCCGAACAAAATGATGTGTATTATTTCTTTGATAAGATGATGTTTTATTTGTTTTATAACATGATTTTACTAATAACGTACATTGCATTGTCCTCAACAAAAGAAATGGGACTTCAGAAATTTCTGGAATAGGTGAACAGATGGAATAGATGAACAGAAGAAACTTTGCTGCAACCAATTGAAAAGACATTTCTCCTGCACGTTTCTTGGACCTTTGATTAGGCAACTCGATTTTGGCGCTTTATAAAGACCTGGATTGGATTGGTTTGGATGATGGATCAGGCACTCCTTCCTATACTCTAGACATCGATGGTTATGAGACTCTGGCATCATTTCACGAAAGTTCGCTGACATCCCATTGAAAACACACTTTTCAATGTGATGTTCGCAAACTTTTATTTATGACGGTTTTGTTAAATGCTGCCCAGTACACTAGAGCTTAGAGCAAAATATCTTGTGATGATTGGTCCTTCTAAATTCAACTTAGCATTATTATGCATTCTCTTTTTTTATAGTCTCATGTTCCTGCCACCGAACATCACTGTTATGACGTTATGGGCGGTGTTGTGGTGTGTAGGGATAACTGATTTTGTTATCAAGTATTCAACGTTAATACTCAAGTGTCTGGTCACCTTACTTCCCGGATCAGTCCTCAGCTTCAAGAAAAGGGTAAACATTTATTCAGATATGGAGTAGTAAACCACAGCCTGGGGGTGTTTCATAAAGCTGTTCGTAAAGTTACGCATGACTTTACGAACGACTTGTATATGAAAAGCCAAATGGGATGCTCAATCATTATTAACTGCATCAACTAAAGTTGAACTGTGCAGATGTAGATTAACATTCTTATTATAACGAACATTTTTAATGCAAAGTATTTTTTTTGCCATAATTTAATTGAGGTTATTGGAAATATCAGAATAAACTTTGGGCATCCTAACTGGCACTTCATATACAAGTCATGCATAAAGACATGCGTAACTTTACGAACAGCTTGATGAAACACCCCCAAGGTATTTTAATGATGATATAAGTGTAATACGCTTCACCTCTCTGTATCTTACAACTTATAGCTCAGTGAATACATCCACATTGCTGCCAACTATTACAAATACTTTGTAATTATTATGAATTTCTGACCCTCTTGTTGCAAAATTACGAATGCACCTTTTTGAATGACATGCCGCAATAGCAAACTCATATGAAAGCAGTTGGCCATTCGCACTTCACGCTCGTGCATGCTAGTACCACAAACGTACATGCAGTCTTGCATGCAAAGATTGCCTCACGTGGTGTTTGAGTTCAGTGCTATTTTGATGAAAATAGTGACGTCTGAGTAGTACAAGACCATTGAACTGCATACAGTGGATACGATGTTGCAAAATGACCAGGTATTGTACACCAAGAATCAGTGATGCAAACAGCAGCCATCTTGTTACTCCTGTATCTCAAATATAAAATATATACCATATCCAACCTCTGGCCATATAAGCATATAAAGGTACATACAGGCAGAAATCAGATATGTTTATATTGAATGGATAATGATACATGGGTAAAATGGATAATATATTTTTGGCCAGTGGTGAGGAATATCAAAGATATATTATAAGATGATGACGTAAATCATAATCAAATGATTGGTTGAAAGCATACACGTGACCTGGCATTTATTTTGCCTAACGCGTAATTTGGGTAATGACCGGTCATTAACACATGTAGCTAAAATTGGCGCAAAATAAGCGCGACACAAGTCAGAGGTCTAATATTAGACACGCGCAAGGCAAGGTACGCCTCAATTTACGCTTATTTTAAATCATGGGTTATGTAAATGAGGATTTAAACCATGGGTTAAATTTAAACCTCCTTTGTGAATTCGGCCCTTTGAGTTTGAGATGAGGGCCTAGGTGATTGATCAAATAACAAGGATCCACGTCATAATTTCGTTATAATAAAACAAATAATACACATCATTTTGTTCGGGCATTAGTAGAATTACCCTCACTCGGTCGGCTATCGCCTCGGGCGTGTTAGACTTTTCCAAAGGTACCTTGTGTGGGTAATTCTTACTAATGCCCTCACTGCTGTGTATTATTGGTATAATATCCATAAAATACAATCACCAGAATTGAAATAACTATCGCAATTGATCAGCACTAAATTCATCTAGAATTTGAAGAAAAATAGAAAAATATAGAAATTGAAGGAAACAAAACATGCGATGCTGCTGATGTTGTTGTTGTATGTTTGTATCTTTGTTTGTTAATTTTTTTTTTTTTTTTTTTTATAGTAAATATGCACTGAAATTTAGCTGAGTTACAGTTGTGTACCTCTCTCAAAATAGCCCTTTGGGCAAAAGCGAAAAGTGTAAGATTTATTGATACTGTTCTGAAGGTACATGTAGGAAAAAAAGCTCAATTTTCTTTTTAATGTTTGTCTTTCAGGGTAAAATCTACCGTGCTCTGGAGGAGATATCTCAGATGTATCGACTTCTTCCAGCATTCCCTATGTGGGTCTCCTACTTCTCAGACTACAGGGAATCACATTGGGCCATGGGCTACTTCTTAACATTTGCTTACGTTATACTTAAAGTAAGTAGAATCCACAAGCTCTGGGCCTGTATTCATTTCAATACTTGGAACTATGTCAGTATTTTACTTAGCATCTAGCTCAGCTGAGTAAAATGGCTGCTCTGTAAGGATCACATTTAAGTGTTTTACTGTAACATGGAGGCAAAATACATAATGATGGCCATCGCTTAATACCAGATCAGATATAAGGCATGTTTCCTAGATACGTGAAAAAAAATACATTGAACAAAATACATTGAATTGTCTGTTTGGAGCCAGAAAGGTATTAACTCTTATGCTTTACACAGGATTAAAACCCTTCAGGCTCTGAACAGACAAAATACTGGTAAAGTATCATTCAGGGGTTTTGCTTTTTTCTTCTATTTTCTGATAATCAAAGCCAGATTAAAAGGAGTAGAAGGTTGTGTTATATGAAAACATTAACCTCTCTGTAAAGGTTTTTAACTCTCTTTTTTTTTGGTCATTCATTTCCAGGCCTTTACTGTGTACAGGAAACAGAAGGATTTAAGAAAGTCTCTACATGATGTTTTTATAGATGTGGTAAGTGCCTAGTGTCACAACAAGGTGACATTATATTAAAAACTTGTATCCTAAAAGTTAATTTTTTAAAATCCACACTTTTACAATGCAATCATTATTTTTGTTTTGAAGACATACTGTTGTTCCTGTTGTGTTGTTATGATTTTATTATACAATTTTGTAATTTAATGTTGCCTTGTTGGGACATACAGTAGCTGATATCTTGTTAAATTCAGAATTGTCATTGTTTTGAAATTCCATTAACCCTTACTGTACTGGGGGGGGGGGGGGCCTGGGAGGCCCCCCCCCCTCGACATTTTCGGAGATTGCGCCGCAACCGCTTGGAATTTTGAATTGTCGTTTCATGACTTTTTTCCCTCAAGTCTTACGCACATTTTGATACCATTTTCGTCGAAATCGGATATACCTGTAAGGCGTTACATAACAATTAGTATGCGCATGTCATAAAAAAAAAAAAAAAAAATTACAAATTGCATCAAAATTTGCAGAAATTATCATTATTAATTACATTAAAATAACTTTTTTGTGTTAGAAAAGAAGTTTCATATGAATAATGAGTTTCAACATTCAAAAATTGGAGTTTGACACGTTTTCTGTAAAATGCATAAAATTAGCGCGTTTTGCATAATTAATTAGGCTAACAACAAAAATTTGCATATTTGGAAAAAACTAATTATACCATCTTGTTCCTTACGTAAATATCTACAAACATGCAAATTTTCGTGTTCATCGGACAATCGACGGCCGAGATCATAGGGGGGGGGGGGGCCTCCCAGGCCCCCCCCCCCCCCCAGTCAGAGGGTGCTCAAAATAGCCCAGTACAGTAAGGGTTAATACCATTATGTAGCCCGCCTTCATTTCCAATATTCATATCCAAATATTAACAGACATTACCAATTTTCCTATTTGCAACTCCTGTTATCTTAGTGATCTTACCCTTTTGAACATTCATAACTTTGAAGTTGCTTGATTGAAATGTGTCTATTTTGTGCTTTCCCTCAAGACAAGGAACGAATGAGTTAGACTTTGGAGGTCATTACAAATAGATGATTTTAAGGCCCATACAGTATATTTACGATGCATGTACGTGCATATCACATTTACAACTGATTTCCTTTTTTTTGTTCTTCCCATATGCAGCAATATGGAATATCGCCCTCACAAGACCAAATTCGGAGAGTTGGTGAGGCTTGTCCGATATGCCAGGACGACTTTCAAGATCCTATTCAGCTGGCTTGCAAGGTTAGAATCAAACCTTTTTATAAAGACCACCCAATGGACTGCATGTAAAGGCCGTGGGGGGGGGGGGGGGGGGTGGGAGAGGGGGGAAGCAAATTGGGCAACTTACAACTTACATTTGCCACTCTACACCCAGGTATAGCAAATTGATACTTGTTTAATGTTAAGTTGTTAGGAAACATTTGTTGATGCTATGTGCTTCAGAATCAATGGCCAAGCTAGTAATACCATAGGTTCTTGAACACCATACATTATGATTTAATGATAATAATAATAGGTCAATTTATATAGCTACTATATGAATATACTCTACTGCGCTTAATACAAGGCATCATATTATTACCCCGGACGAGCTGAGCTGCCATGATTAGGCGCTAAAGCATTTCAAGGAATTAAATTCCTGCCAGGTACCCATTTAAATCACTTTGGTTGAGTGTGGCAAATGTACAGGAAGCCAATATTATTGTTATTGTTAGTAGTAGTAGTAAAGTCATGATAAATATTATGAATGACATCTTATGATAGTTTCCTTTCTTAATCTTTATATGACTGTTGCTCTGTTATCCTCTCTTTGCAGCACATTTTCTGTGAAAACTGCGTGGCCATGTGGTTTGATCGGGAACAGACCTGTCCGATGTGTCGGGCTCAGATCGCAGCCTCGCCTATCTGGAAAGATGGTTCCACAGCTATGTCTATACAACTCTATTGAGAACCAAGTACATGGGGATTACAGACCCCAGACTATTTTAGCGTTGTCAATTTGAGGAGCCCTTTTTTTTCGCACTAGCAGTGATTCTAAAACGATATCGTTCAGTGATGAATTTGTAGGAATCAGAGGAACATGTTGATCAAGCTTGGCTGATTTGAACAATTGGAGGAACATTTAAAGGCCGTCTGTACTAGTTCGGCCAGAAGAGATTAGACCACCCAGCGAGGTCACTTAAAGGAGCCTATCACATCAACTCGGCTCTCAATTGATAGAAGAAAAAGAGGATCATGGGGGACCAACAGTCACAGATTGGGGAAATTTTCTGTGTAGAGGGAGCAAGTAGTACAGTGGGGCTTTAAGAAGTTCATGTGTTGCTAAAGTAAGCAACCTAGAAGCAAGGCTGGCCACTTGTGGTCAATTTGAGGAATTTAGTTTTTTACTCATTGGCCCTCTGGCATCAAAGCCGTGTGACCGGGCTCCTGCTCTTTTGTCAGATCATATAATTAGGCCGAATTAGAATTCATTCAGTCTCTTTTAATCATGATAAAACCATAAGATGAACCACTCAGCTGTGGCCAATTTAAGGATTGTGTATTGAGAGATTGGTGGATGAGAATAATCTGGAGATGCAGTTCCTGTGAACAAGAGTACTTGTTCATAAATGCTTTGGCATTGCCAATTTGAGGAACACGAGGAGAAAGAAGATTAGTACGAGATGCTTTTTCTGGATTATCATGAGACTCAAGATCTTTTGGTGGTCATTTTGAGGAACATTGTCATACCAGTGACCTATATGAAGGATTCTATATGGGAATAGTAGAGAATCAATTCCATCAATCATTCCATGTATCTTCCACCCTTATGACTTGCTTTTGAACGTCATGGTAGTTAAAAATATATTGCAATTAGAAGTACCCTTGAGGAGATATGTGGATTTAGATATATGATTTAAAAGCAATCAAAATATATGACATGAACTTTCGATATTAGATTATTGATATGGAACTATATACATGTATATGACAAACTGTGATAAAAATGTGAAAGTACTTGATAAAGAGTCTTTTTGCAGAGAAGATACAAATATGAAATAACTGTTTATCTGTTGTGAAAGAAAAAGCAATATTTTTATCTTCATCTGCTATAACTTGGTTTGTAGTATATTTAAAATTGCACATTATTTGATGATTATGAAATTTCTACAATTTCACCTGCCAAACTTAGATATCATCTGGAGCCAGAAGGGTGTTAACTCCGTATAATAGGGACTTTTAGATTGAGTGGACGAGAACACGACGAACGCCGACTGATCATGCGTGTCAACGTACTCAACTGCCCATGTTGACTACAATTAGAAATCTTTTAGATTGCACTGACGATAAACATGCATGCAGGAAGTAACACTATGAACATGACGAACAAAGAAAGAGGACAAAATATACAGTTCCTCATTCTACCCTCAACAATAGGCCATTTTAATTTGTATTTGTAACCAAATTTAATGCATACGTCTTTGTGAAGTGCCTCAATACAAATTATTTCATTCACCTGATAAGAATAATAGTATGTCAACAGTCAGAATCCGAACTGCATACATTAGTTGTTGCCAGGTTGGACAAACATTATGGCTTGACCTACCTAGCAACACTTAATATATGCAGTTGCATTCTGACTATTGAAATACTATTATTCTTATCAGGTGAATGAAATAATTTGCATTGAAGCACTTCACAAAGACGTATGCATTAAATTTGGTTACATTACGAAACTGGCCTATTGCTGTGGTAGAACATCCCTTCACTGCTATTATGTAAAAATTGTAGAACAGGTGAATATGCATGTGACACCTGTTCTTCACATTTTTACACAATAGCAGGGAAGGGATGTTCCTTTGTCTACCTGAGGAACTGTATATTTTATGTGCACGCGGCATATACTAGTACCGGACTAGATTTAGGAAAATCAAGGTTGACGCATTCTCTTTTGCCGACTGAGACGACATGACGCATGCGCAGTGCCCTAAAATGACGTCACACGTTGCAGTCAAAGCTATCGACGGGCAAATCTAAAAGTCCCTAATATGACATGAGGATTAACGCCTTTCTAGCTCAAAACAGAGGATACAGTCCTCTCATTGCTGTAGCTAGTAGAAACCTGGGCCCTGTCTTACAAAGAGTTAATATTAAACGCAACTTATTTGCGATTGATATCAAACGCAACTATGTACACCAGAGATAGGAGACTGCAAACTTGCGATTGATTAGAGGACTTGCGATTGATTTGGATCAATCTCATCTCTTTGTGAGACAAGGCCCAGAACCGGTCTCAAACTCACAAGACTAGCGGTTTGAGACAACACCTTTCCTATGTGTTCATACACTGAAATATTGTGACTTTCAGTTGATCTTCCCTTTGGAAATACCCAAGAAAAGTTATGAAACAAGCTTGTGTGCTTAATCATAAATTGATAACGGATGAAAGAGTTGCCCTACAAGTACATAAAAGTGGCATGTCCACTTAGCAAGTTGGAGATTCCCATATTTTGTAGTGATCACTTCTTCCAAATATTCATAACATTTTGTTTATTTATTCATCTGTATATTCTTTCATTCATGCATTCATTAGAAGTAAAAATCTGTCTCTGATTAAAACTTTCTTTAAGTCCTAACCCTTTGAATATCTCATACTAGTATAATTTAATATAAGGTGATTATTTTAGTGTCTTTTCTTCAATACCGGTAGGCAAATTATTGCTGTTACTATTTATATTCATATTTATTGGAAAGGGAAAATTCATACTCTTGAAAGGCACCCTTTATTCCTAGTGATACCAGCATTGCTTTTTTTATTTTTGTTTGGGGGGGGGGGGGGGGGGGAGGGGGTCAGTACTACAGTTTTTAATGCTATGAAAGGTGCCAATTCTGAAAGTAGTAACATCCAACTCTATTGGGCTTCGGTTGTTGTGTCACTGTTTTTATCTTAGACATCAAACAAGTGTTAGCTTCTTTTTTTCTATTTTTTTGGATGTTTACTTTTAGTTTACAAGCACTACCCTTATTCCCTTCATTACCATTAGAGTTTTGATCAATCATGAACAATACATGATCATTTTAGTCTTATTGAACAAAACATAGTTTAAAATATTTGTACAGAATCCCCTTACATATTTGCATGTATAGGATTTTGATATTTTTAAACAATTTTGTTTAATTAGAAAATGGTCAGTGGTGCAAGTAGTAACTAATATGTTCATGTGCAGCAGATTTGTATAAAGATTAAAGAGTATGTTATATGCTGTTCATATCTGTTAAATATGATATATTATGATAAATTGTTAAAAGTGAAATAAAACTAAGTTTCTACATAATCTGTTTCATGTGCTCATCATTTCATTTCTCATATAGTAGAAAGTTAAAGATAGAGTTGAGCTCTAGTCATGCGATTGCATTGTGGAAAAAATGGTGTGGAATGGATCAGAAAAAGTTGATCATGTAGCATGTTAGAATTGGTGTGTACTGCAAGGTTCTGGAGTCATACAAATCATAATCAATTTGGCCCAGTCTTGGTAAAGTAACAAGCACTGTGCACAGAAAGATGTATATGGGACTACCAGGGGACTACACAAATGGTGTCGGGGGGTAACTTACCTTGATTTCCTCATCTTTATATGCCCATCACTCGGCCAGTATACATTGTTCCAAAATTGGTTGGCAAATGAAATTTATTTGTAATCTTGAACATTCAGCGTAAGTTTCGTTTGATTCTGTGAGCATTCATTTTCTTTTCTTTTTTACCAGAACTCAAGTTTATCTTTAAGTACATATAACCCCTTTTTCTGTTAATGCAATGAACACCAAGAGAATCAAAGACAAAGTAAAATAGAATAGACCTACAAAAATACTACTTTTGAATGATTGCAGCAATTGTTTATATTTGCCACAGTAAGACAAATTATAATTATTGTGCTTTAAGTTCAAGAATCAAGGTCCTCTTAACCATTTCATTTTGATTGGAAAGTAGATCCATTCTTAATTTGTTTGTTGTGATGCCTTTTTTAAAGCAAGCTCTGAACATAATTTTATCTTGGAGAAACTTTTCAACTTCAGTCCGAGCTTACTGTCAAATTTCTTCTACATAGTAATCTCTACCTCTTCCTATCTCTCTATCTTTCTCTCTCTCTCTCTTTCTCTCTCCCTCCCTTCCTCTTACCCCCACCCCTCTCTCATACATCACAGCTCCATCAGCACTGCACCAATAACACGAGACATACACAACACTAAATACACCAATGGAAGTCTTCCTTTGATATTTTTATTTTGTAAATTTTTTTCCTTCAACTTAGGTTAGTCAAGATCAAATGATTACAATGATGGGGCAAACCAAAAACCAAAGTTTACACACACACACATTATACATTACATAAAAAGTCCCTCACATATTTATAATCCCTTTGTACACATTTGTTTACAGGTGATCCAAAAAGGTACAACAAATTGTTATCACTGCCCATCTTCCCCTAACCATCACACAAACAAAACTGAGGAGGGGCAAAAGGCAAGAAAGTAAAAGAGGACTGAATCTTAAGAAAAAGGAGAACATGTAGAAAATTGAACGAGTATCAAAATACGGTCTGTTTCAAATCCAATATATCATACTGCAATACATGCACGTACTATAAAATAATAGGAGTGTAACTAATTTGAACTGCAATTGAAGTGAGAATTGCTGTACAGTCGCAATTGTCACAGAGGTGTGCTGGGGAAATTTATTTACCATCTGTGCTTGCAGATGATTACTGTGATACCTTTTCAAAAATTCGAATTGGTCTCTTTTATGGCTAAGGCACTTCAACTGAATTTTTGTCAGAATTGTTATGCATTACAGACAGAGTACCATGATAGTGAACAACAAAGTCCATTGACCTTATAAATAAATTAAATAATAAAAAATACTGCATTTTCATGCTCATTGCAGCACAATGTTTTGGGGGAGCCTAATCCAAACATAATATTTTTTATACAGACAGCATTTCAAAACAACTTATGAAGCAGCAATATTTCAGATGTTTTGAGCAAAGGATGAACATAAAGTGTCAGCAAAAAAGTTTGACGAACCACATGTATCTTTTTTCTTTTTTTTACATATTCAGTTTTTATGAAGGCCCCTCAAATGGGCACAACAAAATTGGATGTGTGAAATGTGAAATAGAAGGGTGAAATGGTAATTGTGTAGATACAAATCTTTTCAGAAATGGTGCCCTTTCTTGACTTTCAGGTTAAAAAAAGGTTGCAACAATATCATTTTTGCTCAATATGCCTGCAGTGACAAATCTGTTATTTAACTACTTGCCCTAATATGTAAAGTACATAATGATCAAGATTCTTTGCCAGATGTCAAATTGATTTTCCTGCCTGTTGTCATACTTTCTTTTTATCTGGGGCAAGCGCGCAAGTAGGCTTGGAGCATACTTGAGAATTAATGACCATATAACCCTTTGTATACCATTTCATTTCATTACACATGCATTTCCAATAGGGTTTCAGAAACACGTAAAGAGTCATTCCAGCCTCGGTATTCAATGGCTAAAGAAAATGTTGAGTTCAAAACGCTTGACCAAAACGCAACTTTATCTTTAATCATGTACAAGCGAGTAATACTTGGCTTTAAAAATAAAAATTGCACACTGTCAATGCTACCCTTCTCCCAATATTCTTGTGATATTTATTTTTTAAATAGTAACAGAGATAATAGAGCTGTTCTTCTGGATGGACACAGAGGGGATGAGAGAAACAGTGAACTCCATTATTTACATAAAACAACAGTTTGGATGAGACCGTAGCAGCTCCAGCTGACCAGCTCATATGTTGAAGTTGTGCAGATCGTGGAGAAATGCATTTCACTCAATTTTCCAGGAAGTGAGATTTACCACTCTGTTCCGATTGATTCGCTTTTTAGCAACAATGTCTAGATTCTATCTAGCACAAAAAAGGAGAATACATTGGTAACAAATAAAAATGAATGAATGCTTGACAAAATTATAATTACACTGTACATGATACACGAGGAGGAAAAACAAAGATGTG
This sequence comes from Strongylocentrotus droebachiensis, assembly GCA_035222895.1. NCBI lineage: Eukaryota > Metazoa > Echinodermata > Echinoidea > Camarodonta > Strongylocentrotidae > Strongylocentrotus > Strongylocentrotus droebachiensis. The sequence goes on from JAVYIG010003342.1 coordinate 34,238, forward strand.
CTTGTTAAACCAAGCAAAAGACCAAGACTAGGATATAATGATATGTACAACAATCTTATGATATTAGTGAGAAAATACTTGCATATATGTAGCACGAAATTCAAAACCGTGCAGAAATAAATAATTCCCATTCCCACTACACATACTGCTGATCTTAGATCGACGCCTACATGTAGTACCTCGCAATATCCCTGCCGATAAAAATTACCCATTAAATGAGCGAACGAAGCTTGTCTTTACATTTCCATTCCGTACAAGATGGGCAAATTTCGTCATGAATACAAAAACAACAGATAATAAGATCTACATGTAGGTTTAAATGGCGAAGTTACAAACTCGCAGGTTACATAAATCAATTTATTGGAAAGGTTCTTTGGAAAGAAACTTAATAGCAGGGGTGATAGTGAGCACTAAAAAAAAAAAGTTTTTTTGTTTTCCCCTCAACCACGCCCCCCTTGAGTAAAAAAAAAGAAGAGGATTCGCGGGGAAAAAATGGCATCTAACAACATTCCCCCCTTTCGAGTAAGAAAATTGGGGGAAAAATAGGGCAAAATAGGGACGAATAGAGAAAATAAGGGGGAAATCGGGAAAATCAGGATAAAATAGGGAAGAAAAAAAATCTGGTAAAAAAAAAAAAAAAATCTGGATCTTTTTTTTTTTTTTTAAATAAATCAGGAAGAAAAAAAAAAATCGGGAAAAACTCTGGGAAAAATAAAAAAAAATCGGGAAACCGATTTAAATCGGGTTTTTATCAGGCCTGCTTAATAGTTAAAAACAGCAAACCTGCTCCTGCTGTTTTTTTACAAGAATTTATAATTAAAGCTGAAGTGATGCTATAATTTAGAAATATAGATCAAAGTACACTTTAGAAATAAAGATCAAAGTACACTAATAATGTAACTCTGTTATCTGATGAAAAAATACTTTTCTTACACTGATACATCATTCCAGAGAGATTTCTCTTTTTTTAATGAAATTTTAAATGTGTAGATTCTGTAAATATGAAATATCATCATGGAATATCTTTGATGAAACAAAAGTCAGCTTGAAATTGGAAACAATCTAGAGGACCTACGGATGTTGCAATTACCATTTATAGTAACACAACATGGTACAAACAACAATATAAATGATCTTGTATTCTGCCTGCAATGATCTTGTGTTGCCAATTCATGAAAATAACAGCGATTTAACTGTTCCAGTGGTGTTGCATGGATGGATACTGGATAGAATTCCATTCCTCGTCTGTATTTAATGAAATATCATGGTGTTATGACATAAACAAACTTGGATCCTATGTTTACCAAAAAAAAATGCATAGTCTTTGTAAAGCTAAAATTCATTGTTTAAATAAAAAATGTACGACAAACATGGCGACATATCTTATTATGCTTGGTGCCTGTCTATTGTAGCACAGTCACACTATTCTGAAGTTTATCCACAAAATTCCAAAGCTCACTTGAAATGTTTGTGAGTGTCTATACAATGTGGTATGCTTCTTGGCAATGACCGTGATTCTCTTGCATGTAAACCCACGCTAAATATATGTACGTCCATACATCAGCGAAAAAGATAAATTTCCCCAATATCCCCACCTTTGGTCTTAATCCTATACTTGTGTTCACACTGCTTATTAGTAACAATTTTTCCAACTGACCCTATAGCAACACACGTTACACAGTAACGAATGAGACGAAAACATACAACAGTGCGGAAACATACTAAAAGCATCTAAGCATTGATCAGGAATACAAATTTCTTACTTACGTACATGTACTTCTTCCCTCGCCAGTCTTTAAACATGACTATTGGGCTTTACCTCCACATTGGCAACACTTTTCTCTCCTTCCACCTTCCCCTAGCATGTGCTCTTTACTTATCTATACAAAAGTACTGTACATGAATAAAGCCTTAGCTAAATTTTAAACTACGATATTCCATATACATTTTACTAGCGCCAGTATATACACACACACACAAAAAGATATCATACTCTAAATATTATCTTGATATTAGTGAAAAGATGCCAAGAGTCATAATTATTCATAATGTGATATGTGCAATACAAGAACTGTTTATTATTTTTTTCATTAGTGATCTAATCTTATGATGCATCATTAGTTAATAGGTGGCTGCGTATGCAGATGACATCCACAAAAACCTCAATGAAGAGTTACTATTAATATTTGTTAGGCAATTAAAAGTATTTAAAGTCACATAGAAGTCAGCTCTCATGGGGAATTCGACACCGTTCGGGTGTTTACCCAATAACAGGTGCTGTCAATCACCAGGGTAAAGGTTAGCCTTGAGTTTTATGACCATTAGACCTTATGTAATGCTTTGCTTTTCCTTCGCCCGAAGAATCTCCAAGCATGCTCCGAGAGACTAGGGGGTAATTCTTGACTGGCAAACCGGTTTGCTGTGTGCAGATTTGTACTCCCATTAATGGTATTTCCACCAAGTCTGTTGTCAGCGAATTACAGCCTTCTGCACATGGAAACTGACTACCCACTCCCTTTAACTCGAATCCTACCAACCCGCTATAATCATCCTTATTACATCCTTATTATCAAGTTAGTACAAAAATCTCTTTATAAAAATACATCTATCCAAAAGTTTAATGCAGTCTTTGAATGACTGCCCAACCACTGCATATAAACTCTACACTTTTAATCTTTTATCATTACATAATAATAATAGTATATAATCTGATCATCAGCTGCAACTTATAAAATAATTCACAGGGTGAAATTTCTATAAAAGATTTGTTGATTTTCGATTATCATTTATAATTTCAGAGTTGAATTGTTATGTCACTGCATAACATGTTTTCCTTTTGTATTTAGAAGGTATAATTAGAGAAGAGGGATCAGAAATGTGAGTTTTGTGTGAAGTTTTTATAAAACATGTCATGATTCTGCTATTCAATGTTTCCTAACGGTGTATCAATCAAACAAAGCAGTGTGTCAGTGGGTGTGGCGGAAGTAAGTTAAATGAATTTAAAATACTGCAAAGGACAAATATCTGTACTACGAATGCAAATAGCACAATCATTTGCACATAATTACCCTATTTAGCATAAGGATATATTCAATAAGCCTCACTCACCCCCCCCCCCCCCCTCCCCCAACACAGGTGTGTGATTGTAAACACATGAAAATCAGGAAATAGCACAAACATTCCAATGCAACATGAGACAATATATTGCCTGACCGATGGTAAACAAACTCTTTGACGGCCGGTCCAATTCTGTTTATCTTTCTTTTCTCATGTATGACTTCTAAGGTGGACACCATACATTCGGTCAACTCCAAGATCAACGACAGCAGAGACATATTTTACAGTCCGTAACGTAGCCCCTCTACGGTTCCAACATCAAAATATCCCAGTGCCTTGAATTCACACCTCAATGACAAGAGCATAGTAATTTCTCATCGTCTAACACATGTCAGTTTTGGAAGGTCTTCCGTTGCCAATGTCCAAGTGCCTCAATTCTTTAACATCTTTCTTTGATCACACCCACAGCAAATATATCGTTCTTGCATGTTAAATGTCTCCTTTGAAGGCTTTGAGGCATGTCTGTTTATGGGTTCCGGTGCTGATGATGTCCACTTTCCTCAAAGTCATCCATATCATCGACACCAACACATAAATATCTTTCAGTCTGTTGCATTTCGCTCAAGAGTTCGACCATTTACAATGCCCCACGCTAGTCCGTTTCATCGTCCTTGCGAGTGACCGCATCAATGGCCTGCTGAGGGATCTGTGTGGGGTCAGACAGGATGGACGTGGTCCGACTGAGAAGGGTCAATGAAGACAAAACGGCTGGAGAAGGAAGGAAGGAAAACAAAAATGATGTAAATATTAACTGTGTGACGGGTTATTCACAGAAGACGAATAAACCACTGATATCATCACTTCATTTAGGGCATGGCTAGCCATGTGTGTTGCATAGTGTTTGTTGCGATTTTTCTGGTTGGAATAAAGCATAGCATGACCGGTAGAACAGCGCCAACAAAGAAAATTGTCAAATTTCTAAACTGGAGTCTAACTACATGACGTAAGTGCCATACAGGGGCTTGAACCACTGATCTTAACATATCCCAGTCATAAAACCACTCTACCACAAAACCTCTATCAATATATAATCTGTTTGAAACCGGAAGGGCAGTGATTTATATCATTTTTTGTAAGAGAGTTAAAACCTATCTGGCTCTAAACAAGGAATATCATCTTCCCGGAGCCAGAAGGGCCTTAAATCTGCTTTCAAGCATAAGAGTCAATGTTCTTGTGTCTCCAAATTGACAATATAAAGCTCTTCTATCAACGATAAATCTAATATCTTGGAGTGTTTTACAAAGACTAAGATCAACTTTAAGTTAGACTTAACTATGGCAGGCCATACAAGCTGTTTGCTCTCACCATTTACTGGCATTGGTTTCTCAAGGGACGTACAAATCATGGTCACAAATCCACAGAGTAAATATTTTTTGATAATTCATTATTGAAGGAAAAAATATTATATTGTGGTCGAGTGGATACGTCGTCGGACTGTCGATCACAAGGTCCGCGGTTCGAGTCCCGCCGCCGCACTAATGTCCTTTGGCAAGATATTGATCTACATTTGCCACACTCCACCCAGGTGAAGTAAATGGGTACCTGGTAGGAATTTATTCCTTGAAATGCTAGGGCGCCGTTTGGCAGCCGTGCTAAAGCCAGGGTAATAATCGGGAGCGCCAGGAGGGTCAAATCTGACTGACATGAGCGCTATACAAGAACCCACTATTATTATTATTATAATAGTGAGAGCAAACAGTGGCATGAACGGCCTGTCATATTTAAGTCCAATTTAAAGTCGATCTTAGTCTTTGTGAAACACACCCTAAAACCATTAGAATAACCATTTGATAGTCTACATGTGTGTATACAGGAAAACTAATAATCAAGGGGAAACTTACTGGGCCGAAGAGTTAGGAGGGAGCAGTGCTGATCGAGCCAAGACCGAACAGATCTTGTTAACTCCTCATTACTTGACGTTGAAACCGTGCTGTTGAATGACTCAAACAGAGGTCGGATAATAATGCTAAACTGATGTAGGAGGACAAAAAAAGGCTAAGGAAAGCAAGATATGTTTGACTCACATGTTATTATGGTTTATTGCCATTTAGTCTACTGCCAGTATAATCCCATGTTATCTATACCCAGTATATGAAACATACAAAAGACTTTATTCCTAATGTAATCTAATTCAATGCATAATTGGTAACCCATTGACTACTGAATTCATTTATTCCCATAAGCTTAATACAGTACCCACCCACTTCTGATAGGTAAAAGGTTAAGTGACAAAAGTTCACAATGGCGGTCAACTCTTCATTTCGCTGGTCAAGCAAAGTCTGCGAAGTGATAGGTTTTCAATGTACAACTGTTTTTGATGCAAAAATTAATCAAATTCAAATTGAAATGTAAAGTTTATTCAACACTCTTCATAAAAACATTTAAAACATACAAATACAGAAAGGAAAAAAAAGAACATAGTGATAAAAATTACAATGGCAATTTATGAGAGCATTTGGGATAGGCAGAAAAGAGGGATTCCTTATATGAAAGCCTATCCCTAAACACACGAATACAGGGGGAAAAAGGGAAAAAGAACATACTATAATGTACAATCAGAGTAAAGAACACTAAAAAGAGAGTGTAACAAATTTACTTTACAAAAGTGTCAAAGTTGCCCATGATACTATTCTACTGATTATTATAGTTATTTAACAAAAATTGTTTATATTTCATTTTGAAAAGATTTAGAGATTTGCACAGTAATAAAAGGATACAATCCAGAACTTCCAGTTGTGCGTGGTTCTCTCTCTAACATATTCATCAAACACATCTCGCATCATGTCGACCCGTTGCCTGGTGACGGGGACTCCACTCGCTGGCAGCTGTGATTGGCTCTCACTGATCATGTGACATGGAAATGAGAGAAAGAGCAAAGTTGATGGATTTACTGTATTTTATTCTTCACTGAATGGTTTTGCTTATTAAAGGAGAATGGTATTTTAATAAACTGTAGTGGAAGATAATAAGTTCCAGCACTGCATTTTTAATATCTAACTTTGTAGTATGAAATAATTCTGATTGCTTCATTTATATGGACAGGTACAGGGTTACTACCAAACACAGTGATTCTACATCAGAAAAAAGAGGCATTTTCAGAACATTTTTCGAGCGTACAGACCTTAATTGCACACAGTGCATATTCACCCATGCACTCTCAAACATGTATCATTTGTATAATGTACAATAAGCAGGCATGACACTATTGCCAAAATGTCTCTTTCTTCTGAAAGGGGAGTGCCTGCACTGATTCTCAGTGAATGAGCTTACCTGATGTCTGTATGCAAACCAGCTATTTCTTGCTTCAGTTTGTTAATCTCTTCCTTCATATGCCTCCGGTCTGACTGGAGTTTCCTGGTGTACTCCACACCTACAACACCAAAAGGAACAATTTGTGAAGTCAAGGATAGGGTTGAGGTTTGGTCATGCGGTTACATTTTGACAGAAAAAGAATGAGAAAAGCTGACAAATTATTTTGCATCTTTACCAGAACTCAACCTTCCCTTTAATCTTCTTGTACTCATCACTCAAGCACCCTTCAGACACGACACAGAAAAACGCTTGAAAAATTGCTGTGGAAAAACTTTGCGCTTAAAGAGGCATATCTTTGAAATAGAAAAAATGTTTAATAGCCTAAAAGTGGTACTCAATGGTACAATATAAGCGTTGTAAGATACAGAAAATTTCAGATCACTACACTAATCTTGTTAAATTTTGCCACATGACTGAATGGGTCATACATGTACGTAGCTGCTACGTTGTACGTGTATTTCACTTAGAATATAAGATGGTCTCAACATTCTTGGGACTTTCAATCATGTTCCTTAGAAGATAATGGTATCTTTTAAAAATATTCATGCACATGTACTACAAAGAAAGTATTAGATTATACTAAAAGAAGACCGATTCTTTGTGGTTTCGACTCCAGCTCTGTGGAATTCTCTGCCCTTAATGATCAGGAATACATCTTCCCTTTATGATTTTAAGAGAGCCTTAAAGACACACCTTTTCTTACAGTAGTGTAACAATTCTTGTTTTGATGTTTCGGTGGGCATGTAGTTGAGTTATTTATCCTCTTATATATGTTGATGTTGATTGTCAGGCATACTCTTTTAATGTAAAGCGCATAGAGAATCAAGTGTTAATTATAAAGTTATTATTATTATTATTACTTACCTTTCACAAGCATGTTGGCCTTGCTTATCTTAGCACTAGAATTCTGAGCCAAGGACGGGATCATTGAATTCAACGTGTCGAAGCCAGACTGTATAGAGATTAAAATAGAAACAAACAACCATTAAATACCAATATCAATATCAGTTTGATAGTAATCCATCCGTCATTTCTAATGAGAATGCGTTTACAAGCTATTTTTGAATACATAATGAGCCCCATGACCTTTGACCTTATGACCCCAAAATCTAATCAGTTCATTAGCTCTGTAAGATACATGCATGACCTAAGTTTGGCAGGAATCCATCAGTCGGTTCTTGAGATAACGTGATCACGAGAACGGGACGTACGGACGGACGGACAACCCAAAACCATAATGCCTCCGGCTACTTCTTAACGGAGGCATAGAAAACAGCAATATTCAGGCGCATGAAATGTAAACGAATATCAAGGGTGGTTTAGGCCCCTGTTTCATATACCATGATAGTTATAAGCTACTGAATTCCTTGCATTTGATTGGCTATGAACAGATTTGTCATAGATCTGCACCAGTAATTATCGACAACAAGTTTGATAAAAACAGGGCCAAGATTCATGAAATGTTCATGTTGCAAAGTGCAAACTTACCGAAGCACAACCAAAATAAACTGAATTTCTGAAATGTCCACAAATTTCTTGCGGTTAAAATGACTGCCATGTACAATTCACAAAAGTTTCAAGTCAAGAAAGATTTGTTTCGTTTTAGAGTAGTCAAGTACACTTACCCTTATGTTGAATCTCCTCTTTTGTTCAGCTGAAATATGAGATAACTTCCCTCCTCCTCTTTCCTGTATCAAACAACAAAAGAACAAATTATATCAAGATTAAAAATGATTATAGCAAAGCCATTAAAGTCTCTTTGAAAATTTATGTATGGTTAGACAAATAAATAGGGAAAAATTGAGTAATGGGTACCTCTAGAAATGATGAAGACCCTTTTTTCAATATTTCAATTCCTTTCCTTTCTTCCTTTTCACTCTTAGAACCTCAGTATTTGAATAACATCGATCTATACTTGTTGATGTTGCTAACTTGCTAAGCACACGTCTCGTCATGTATTTTTCACATTGTAAATTCTACTTTGATTCATTCAGCCTGATAATTTTTTTTATAAATCCAGTGCAATAAATACCATTTCAATTCAAATTAAATAAGATGAGAGTCACCTTCGTGACCAGGATATAAAATATGAAATCAAAATTGAAACACTTATTAATTGTTTTGGTCCCTGTTTACACCGTGTCCAAATTCCCCCAATACTTAAAGGTAATACAAAGTTTTGGTATGGACTCATGAATTTGGTTCAAATGAACATATTGGAAGCATATACGATCCTACAATATTCAGTGATCGTTGTCGCGGTCGAAATCGACTCTAAAGTTATGAAATTGTAAATAATATACACTTTATGTTGAATAGCTCCCTCTCAAGGTCAAGATATTAATTAAGCTATAAAACAATGTTTATTGACTAAAATTGAATGATTAGCTATTCTCGTTCGGAAATTATATACCACAGCTACATACTCTGATATTTTCATGGTCGCAGCTACCATTGTACGGCCGTAGGAGCTATTTGAAATTTATCAAAATTTACCGGGAGTACCGGTAAATTTTTATATTCAATTTTTCTCGAAAGCAGAAGTGTTTTAGGGGCTAAAATTTTCTGTGTTTTTAATACATCCACAGGGGCATCCAAATATATTAAAATTGTAAAGAATCAGTATCCACCCATTTTTCAAAATTTCCCAAAACTTTGTAATACCTTTAAATAGTAAAGACGAAGGTGTAAGATGCAATGCACGCCAAACACAATATGTCAGTAACAAGTTTTAGATGAGACACAGTGATAAAAAACAGAAAATAAAGTTTTTTAAAGACGAATTGCAAAGTTTCCTGAAACGTGCAGGAAGGAAATATTAATGATGAATAAATCTGATTCCTTTGAAAAATTAAAATCATAATCTCTTGAAACACTTTGTTGCTTTTCAAAAGCAGACTTTTTCTTGGATTCTGAAATACAATTTTAAACATGTGCGTGTACATAAAGGTGAAAGAATAAGTCAAAAGTATCCCAAAAATAAGAGTCATGTTCAATCACACAATACAGGAACTCGTACAAATGATCATCTTTAAAATCTCATGATTCACGTATTTTAAATACATAATTTCAATTCTTTTATAATTAAACATATCTGCATATACATAAATGCAAACACCAGTGAAAGAAGTATAAACCTGGAAACTGTGCAGAAACAAAAATAAATAAACAAATAAACACAATAATTTTTTATAAACCTGAGGGGTGGGTATGGGAAGGGAGAGTTAACAGAGATAGCCGATTTAGAACTTTTTGTTCATGCTGAAATAGTACACATGAAGGCAGATACTGATATATCCATTTTAAATTATTTATTTAAGAGATGTTGACTCTAGGCCTAGTTTACTCTATAGACATTTGTTACACCAAAAAAGGGAAGCATCATCAAAAGGCATAGAATGTCATGTGCAAAATGAAATTGGGTAATTAAAAAATTAAATAAATGAAATTATGAAATTGTGCATAAATTATCAAATTGTGTCCAATCACAGCAACATATTATTTTACATGTGCATTAATTAAACATAAAAGTCAAACCTCCTTTACTTTATCAACCCCCTTTCTGTAAAGAACATTCTCTTTTCTTTCTTTATTTTTCCCCTCAAAGCCTCACTGTACTACTTGTAGCTACTTGCTCCCTCTATATAAAACAATGCCTAATCTATGACCATTGGTCCCCATGATCCTCTTTTTTTATGTTAATTGAGAGCTGAGTTGATGAGATATCCACCTGTCAGTGACCACCCTGGGTGGTCTCATCCCTCCTGGCCAAACTAGTACAGACTGGCTTTAAACCCTTTCGTACAGACTACCTGCCTGTAAAACTTTTTTCTTTCTTTTTTTCTTTTAATACAGAATAAAATGAAGTATAGAGGGGACAGTTTAATTCCATTTGTTTAAAATTCTGAGAGCTACACCCGTCCCATCTCAGCATTACATGAAATGATCACAAACATAAAAGCTAAAAAAAAAGTTGAAACTGGTGAGGAAAGCACTACAATATAACATGCTATGAACATCAACACATTGCAATGACACAGCAAAACAAAACTCAAAACAGGGCTCGGCACTATACGTTGCTCTGACATGAACCCTCATAGTAACTGGAGGAGACAGAGTTGTGACACATGCTCATTTGCACACTCAAAGGGCAATTCATATAGAGCTCCAGTAGTTCCTCCCTACTGTACAATGTACATACAATCTTTGTGAAAGGAACTGTAGGGAGCTCCACAAATTTGTCCTATAAATAAGCATGCATACACATGTCACAACTTTATCTCTTCTAGCCATGAGAACCCTCATATAACCCATATAGCTTCTGACTGCTAGGCTAAATCTAAACATAGGGATATCAGTTGGTTTTGTACATTCAGAGTGAAAAACAGACCCAAATATGGTTGGGGCTTCATACATTAGGTGCAATTCAAAGCCTGAAATACAGTGGAAAGAGCCTGAACTTAAGCATTAGCCTAAAAACTGGCATCCATATAAAACGTAAAATAGAAGCATTTGTCTTTTCAATATTTTTTCGGATCAATGACCTGTTGATTGAACATTGCTTTATCCATGATAAGAGAATATAATGTTAAGATATGGAAATATTGTCAAACTGATAAACATATGTCTATGGCAAATCTACATTTCCCAGAAGTACATTTACCCATGCCAGACATCCCGATATCTCACTTTCGTGATATAAAACCTGCACAAGCCTAACTTTGGGTTCCCAAGCCCACAGGGCAACCGCTAATGTCGAGCCCTGCCTAAAAGAATGAAATGCGGTTCCCCCAAAAATAAGGAGAACACACAGAATTGAGCAGGCAAATCATTAAGAATAGAGTCCCTTAATTCTTTGCCTACCTCTTCCTTTGCAGACATGTTCACATCACTCATGCTCTGTATGTATGGAGAGAGACACAGACAGGGTGGGGTAGGGGAGGGAATGGTGGGGGTAGGGTGGAGATAGGGTAGGGGTAAGGTAAGGTAGGGGTACAGTGAGAGTACGGTGGGGGTAGGGTTGGGAAAAGGTAGGGATACGTGAAGATAGGGTAGGGGTAAAGTCGGGGTAGGGTAGGGGTACGGTGGGGGTAGGGTGGGGTAGGGTATGGGTGGGGTAGGGTATGGGTAAGGTGGGGGTAAGGTAGTGGAATGGTGGGGGTATGGTTGGGGTAGGGTTGGGGAAGGGTAGGGGTGTGATGGGTAGGGTAGGGGTAAGGTAAGGTAGGATAGGGGTATGATAGAGGTAAGGCAATCGTGGGGGTAGGGTAGAGGTACGGTGGGGGTAGGGTTGGGATATGGTGGGGATAGGGTAGGGGTACAGTGGAGGTAGGGTAAGAGTACAGCAGGGTAGGGTAGGGGAATGGTGGGGGTATGGTTGGGGTGTGGTTGGGGAAGGGTAGGGTAGGGTAGGGGTAAGGTAAGGTAGGATAGGTGTACGATGGGGGTATGGGTAAGGCAATCGTGGGTGTAAGGTAGGGGAATGGTCGAGGTACGGTACAGATACAGTAGGGGTAGGGTAGGGGTAAGGTAGGGTAGGTTTAAGGTAGGGTAGGAGTATGGTAGGGATACGGTGGGTTGGGGTAGGAGTAAGGGAGACTTGTTACTCTCTAATCATAACACAACATAATAAGAGTTTCCTAACAATTAAGGCTCGCTTACATTCATTTTTCTAGAAACTGAAGCAGGATCTATTTTAAAATTGATACCCTTCACAATATTGAGGTTTATAACACATAGGACATTTGTTGCATGCACTTCTTTTTCATCCCCATTGCCTATTCATTGACACATCACAAAAGAATTCTGTGGTAAACTTCAGTTTCCAACATCAAATGTAATTGAGCCACTACTGTGACAACCGGTTTGGATAGTTTTCGAGATTTCGAGATTTCACAAAAAATGAGAAATGTTTACATCATTTTGCAGCTGCCAAGTAACTCTTTCATTATGTGTTTTGCATGTTCATACATGTTGTGTATTAGGGTAAGCAGATGTAATCTACGTCCTAGCAATATCTAAAAGGCAGATTAGGTCACTCTATATAATGAAGAAAACAAAACAACATAACACCTTGGAAATCTTCACAGGGTATTTCTATCCTAAACACATCTATACAATATATGATTTTGGGCAGGACAAGCCATATCTACATATCACACCATGAATAAATAAAACCACAGATAATGGTCACTAAAAAGTTACATAAATCTATGATGAATAACTCATTCCATTTGTTACCTGTCTTGTGTTGACAGCATCGACTGTCAGAACAAGACTGGCAACCTGTGGAATAGTAAAAGTTTATTTCTAATAATAATGGATAGATAGCATGATTTAAGTAGAATAGTTTGCAGAAGAATTTACAGGGATAGATTATATCACTGTAAGAGCATGATGGCTTAGACTTTAATTTCTTTCAGTTGGTATTGACAATATCAATTAAATTGAAGGTAAATGGCTAGTCATTTTATCAAGTGTTGGATATCCATTGCACATTATAGGAGCAATACAAGAAAGCTATGCAAGGGACTTAATTCTATTTTATAACGTGTGTAAGGAACTTCCCTATAACATACTGCATGAAAATAACCCACTGCTAAAGCGCTAAATGATGCTAGTATGACTCTTTAAACCTGAAAGAAAGAATTCTGTCTTTGCGTTTACTTACATCCATATCTTCGATGACAGACATTGGGCTCGGTGCCGGACTGATGTTGATGGGTGTGGTACTCAGAGAGAATGCCGGTAACGACACGAGCGGTTCTTTCGCTGGTTCTATTTCTGAGAAAATGATTAGCATATCAAAGCGTATGATTAGAAAAGGCCTGTGCAGTTAATCAAGTTAATGTTGGGGGGGGGGGGGGGGGAGATGAAGTGGGAGAGTGGGAGTGTGGGTGAGAGAGGAAGGAAGGGGACCGAATTTGACTCGAGTGTTCCAAAAGGATACTGTTAACTTACAGAATTAAAACTATTCTAACTGAATATTACATTATACAAATTTCTTATAAAAAATTGGGACATAAATGCAGACCAAAGGTACTTTTGTTTCGCATACGTAATGGCTTGTTAGTACAGAGAGGTAGTGTTATATCAAACCTTACATTATAGGATGGCAAAGGCTTAGAAAATCAGAAATTTGAAAGTTTGAATTGCTTTTGTTCTTCCGATAGACATTTTTTTTCTTTCATACATTAGCTTGAACACAATATATATGCAACAGTATTTATTGATTTTGTTTTTTTCTTTCTTACAGGCACAGTTCATTCACTGTGATACTCCACTGTGATGGAATGCCTTAATAATTAAACAAGTCATTTGCTTTAGTATTAGAATGAAAAGAAAGATAAATGTAATTTTGACTCACTTTGCATGGGTTTGCTCGACTGACCAATGGTACTGGTTGCTATGGTGATCACTGGGCTAGCCGTTGTTGCATTGTTTGATAACTGAGGGGATGTGAATACCGACGCAAGCGATGATGTGAAGAATCCCGCTGTAGGAGGCCGGGGAGTCTGCGTTTTTGGCGGCTCACTCGACTAAAGAAGAAAAAACTAGATGGAACTTTGACTGCGCGCAGTCAAAAATGATGCCTCCGCCATAGAGCAATTTTACAAACCAAAACAGAAACAATTTTTAAATTCAAGTTTGATTGTAATCCATCTGTGGGTTTTAATGATAATGCATGCACAAGCTATTTTTGGCATACATAATGAGCCATGTGACCTTTGACCTTCGACCTGGTGACCCCAAAATCTAATCAGTTCATTGGCTCTGCAAGATACATACATGACTTGAGTTTGATAGTAATCTGTCTATTTGATCTCATGATAATGCGATCACAAGCTATTTTTGGATACATAAAGACCCCTGTGACCTTTGACCTGGTGACCCCAAAATCGAATCATTTCATTGGCTCTGCAAGATACATACATGACCTGAGTTTGGCAGGAATCCATCAATCGGTTCTTGAGATAATGCGATCAAAGCTATTTTGCATACATAATGAGCCCTGTGACCTTTGACCTTCGACCTTGTGACCCCAAAATCTAATCAGTTCATTGGCTCTGCAAGATACACCCATGACTTAAGTTTGGCAGGAATCCATTAATCAGTTCTTGAGATAACGCGATCACGAGCCATTTTTCGCATACATAATGAGCCCTGTGACCTTTGACCTTGGATCTCGTGACTCCAAAATCTAATCAGTTTATTGGCTCTGTGAGATACATACATGACTCAAGTTTGGCAGGAATCCATAAATCGGTTCTTGAGATAACGCGATCACGAGCCATTTTCGCATACATAATGAGCCCTGTGACCTTTGACCTTGGATCTCGTGACCCCAAAATCTAATCAGTTCATTGGCTCTGTGAGATACATACATGACCCAAGTTTGGCGGGAATCAACCAATCGGTTCTTGAGATAACGCGATCACGAGAACGGGACGTACGGACGGACGTACGGACGGACGTACGGACGGACGTACGGACGGACGGACAACCCGAAAACATTATGCCTCCGGCTACTTTGTAGCGGAGGCATAAAAATGTTGTAAAGTGTCGTGGATAACACATGGCATCATACAGGCAGTTTCAAAGAACAATGTCAGTAATTGGTAATACACTGTATCAGTATAGCAAACTACTCCAAAGACCACATATGCACCTGCAACTATTACTCTGCAGTAGCTTCCTGCTCTTACCATATTCGCAACTCCAACCCTGTACCCTTCACTACACCCAACCCTTATCCCAACCTTAAACCTACGGTATCCTAAACCAAAACTGCAACCCTAACCCTAACCCTCTACTTTTAACGAAATCAAGCCTGGAGCGATTGTTGCCACAACAAATGTTGAATCACCCCCAGGATATATCATATCTTTTAATGCTTTGATAGGGGAGTTGCTTATTTTTGGCCAGTTTCTAGCCCAAGTGGGAACACAAATTCCAAGGAAAATGTGTTGAACTCACCAACATCTTAATGGGGGTATTGCTTATTTTGGGCTTGTTACTAGCCACTATAGTAGGACTAGAAGCCAAGGCCAGTGAGAGGGCGCTGGCCTGGGTGCTTGGGATTGCTGCCTTGGTAGAGAATCTAGGTTCTGACTTGACTTGCTGAAAGACAACCGTCCGAACCGGAGTACAGGACCCACCTTCAGGCCGTATTGAAATGCTGGCTGGTGATGTATCGTATTTGCCTAGGTAAGGTAAGAGAACAGAATCAATTTTCAATTTCATTTGTCACAGTCCAAGGTGCCATGGTACTATGAAGAAGAAAAAAGCTTCAGACATTCAAAGTAAAATTAATACAATTTAATGCAATCATTTT